>JAMKOQ010000538.1:0-36323 GCA_026770425.1 Boechera divaricarpa | reverse complement strand
GCCTATAGGCGTGTCATTGATCTTCTCAACGCCTCCACTGTTTTTCTGAGATGAGGCCAAAAGAAATGTCCTTCAGTATGCTCGATGTCTTCTCAGCCCCAAAATGACCCATAAGACCACCCCCATGAGCTTCTCACAATCAGCAATTCGCCGTAGAGAACCTTTGAGGTATGCACAGTCTCCTTTCTCTAAATAAAAATCCATCTGACTTGTAGAAATTGCTGTAGGCTCCTTTACCACGATTCTGAGTAGATATCCTTGAAATCTGGGTCTTCTTCATGTGCATCTTAATCATTTCAAACCCCAAAACCTTAGACTCCATCGTGGTGATCAACGCATGTCTCCTTGAAAGTGCATCAGCTACCACGTTCTCTTTACCCTTTTTGTACTTAATGACATAAGGGAATGTCTCAATGTACTCCAGCCAGCGAGCATGTCTCTTCTTAAGTGTTGTTTGCCCCTTGAGATGCTTCAGCGTTTCATGATCAGTATAGAATTACATTCTCTAGCAAGCAGGTAGTGTTGCCCACGTCTCCATAGCTCTAACGCATACAACTCCTTGTCATAAGTAGGATAATTCAACGCAGCCCCACTTAGCTTTTCACTGAAATAAGCCACTGGTTTGCCTCCTTGAGTAAGAACAGCCCCTATCCCAATTCCAGATGCATCACACTCCACTTCAAAGGTCTTATTAAAATCTGGAAGTGCTAGAACAGTGCATTAGTTAGGCGTTCCTTCAGGATCCTGAAACGCCTTATTCGAGCTTCTCCCCAAGTAAACCCAACATTTTTCTTGATAACTGATGTGAGTGGTGCAGCCACACTACTAAAGTCCTTAACAAAACGGCGATAGAAGCTTGCAAGACCATGGAAGCTTCGAACTTGGCTGATGCTTGTTGGGGTTGGCCATTCTTGTATAGCCCTTATCTTCTCTCCATCAACCTGTAGTCCCTGCGAACTCACAACAAATCCTAGAAAAACTAGCTCATTAGTGCAGAATGTGCACTTCTTTAAGTTTGCATAAAGGCCTTCCTTTCGGAGAGTCTTTAAGACTAACTCAAGATGTGTCACATGGTCAGATAAACAAGAACTGTAAATTAAAATATCATCAAAATACACAACTACAAACTTACAGATGTATGCCCTAAGAACATGGTTCATTAGACGCATAAATGTGCTGGGTGCGTTTGAGAGTCCAAATGGCATGACTAGCCATTCATAGAGTCCTTGTTTCGTTTTGAATGCTGTTTTCCATTCATCTCCTTCTTTCATCCTGACTTGATGATATCCACTCTTCAGGTCTATTTTAGAGAAGATGGTGGCTCACTAAGCTCATCCAGCATGTCATCAAGGCGTGGAATTGGATGTGCATACTTAATGGTTATGTTGTTAATCGCACTACAGTCCACACACATCCTCCACGACCCATCCTTCTTAGGCACTAGCAAGACCGGTACAACACGGGGACTAAGACTCTCCCTCACATAACCTTGCTCCATTAGTGCCCTAACTTGACGTTCAAGCTCTTTGCTTCCTCTGGATTCACACGGTAAGCTGGTCTATTTGGAAGCTGTGCACCAGGTATGAAATCGATTTGGTGCTCTATCCTCGGCTTGGTGGCAGTCCAGCCGGTATCTCTTCAGGAAAAACGTCCTCAAATTGTTCTAGGAGCTGACTTATCTCCTTAGGTAACTCCACGTTTACGAGAACTCGCGCTCAAAAGCTCACTTAAAGACCATTAGTAGCACGGTGTGTGAAGTAGTTTTTAAAGCCCTTAACTTACTTCACTAGTATTAACTAGGAAGTTAGATTTAGCACCATTACTCTTTTCTTTAGACATTTTAATTTGCATTTCATGAACTTGCTGAGGTGATAATGGAGCTAAATTCACTTTTCTTTATCATGAATAAACGAGTATAAATTAGTGCGACCGTTATGAGTGGTTTCTTTGTCAAACTGCCATGGACGTCCCAATAAGAGATGGCCAGCTTGCATTGGAACCACATCACAGAGCACTTGATCATTGTAACGCCCCACACTAAATGGAACTGTCACTTGATCGGTGATCTTTAACTCAGACTTATCATTGAGCCACCTCAACCTGTAAGGTCTCGGATGCTTAGTTCTCTCCAAGCCTAGTTTTTCAACCATATAGAGGCTTGCAACGTTTGTACTGAACCCCCATCAATTATCGGAGAACATACCTTCCCCTTGATAGTACATCTGGTATGGAAGATGTTTTCGCGGCTGGCACTCTCCTGGTTCTATCATGAGTGCTGAGAATGCGTCTCATCATTAGAAGCTCTCCGGTGTCTGGAAATTCTGTAATCTCCTCATCAGCGTCCCCTCAGCCTCTTCTTCATCTTGTGATTCATAATCCCCAGATTCAGTAAGGATCATCACTCTTTGATTAGGACAATCCCTGGATATATGCCCTCGGCCTTGACACTTATAACAGGTAATGTCTCGGCTCCTCTGCTGATTTTGTTGGTTTCGAGGCTGATGATCACGTCTGGGCTCAGCTTTTACTGTCTCTAGATGGCTCAGGAGCTCTTGGTTTAAAACGTGAATCAATCACAACTGCTTTGCCCTTATCAGCTTGTTTTGGCGCTGAACTCCAAGTATTTTTATTTCGGCTGAAACTTGAGTTCTTTCTCTTGATTTGTTGTTCAGCTTGGATTGCTAAGTGCGGGAGATCCTCCATCTGATGATATACTTGCATTTCCACTTTTTGTAACAATCCGCTCTTGTAACCCATCCAGAAACTGAACCATGAGTGTTTCTGGTGCTTCATCTAATTCAAGGCGATTCTGAGGTGCTCAAATTCCTCATAATATTCTTCCTTGATTTGTTGCCTTGAGTAAGCCGTCTGAATTTCTTTTGCAGCTCACGGTGGAAATGTGGTGGCACATATCTCCTTTTCATTAACTGTCTCATGTCGTGCCAAGTAGAGATAGGATGGTCTTGGTAACGTCTCCTATCAGCCACATCTCGATCCCACCATGTAAGGGCATGGTCTGTCAGCTGAGCTGCTGCAAAGGCTACCTTCTTTGCCTCGGTGTAATTGTAACAGCCAAAAATCTTATCCATTCTCCTTTCCCACTCTAGATAAGCTTCTGGATCAACTCTTCCAGCAAAAGTTGGTGCGTTTAATTTCAGGTCTGGTGAGTGCTGAGGCGGTGGTGGCTGGTACTCTGGTTCATGCTCTTCATAAGCATGTCTAGCTCGTGGTGGTGGTGGCGGTGGCAGATCGCCTGGATCATGTACCCTTCGGTTCTGATACGGTTCAGGTCCATTTTCTCTTCTTGCAGGCATGGGAGGGTTCTCCATGCGGTCCATTCGGTTAGTGAGAGCTTGGAGTTGAGTGTTGATATTTGCCATCATTTGAATCATGGCATTGTTGGCGTCAGTTTGATCATAATTCTCAGCCATTGAGGTCGATTTCTCCTTGCACAAAACAGGAAAATCACAAGCTTAGTTTTCTGGAAATAATCAAACAGACTGCAGGAAAAAGGAAAATTCACAAAACAGAAAAAGGAAACTTCACTTATGTCTAGTGCAGCCCTAATTTTCTATCTTAATTTTCGTCTTCTCTAACCTAGCAGCCACGAAAATTCAGTCTCTAATGGTGCAACAACAGCTTAATATGATGATCAAATTCGGTTCTAAGTGATTAAACAAGCAGTACACAAAAACAGAAGCAAATAATTTAACAAGGTGAAACACACAAGCTAAACGATTCCTTCAGCAACCTAACCTTTTTCTTTTCTTTTTCTTAACTTTATGAAACAATAAACTAGCAACTTAACAAACCAAAACAACGAAATACTGAAACAAACAAACGATGAAACAAAAGCAATAAAGAATCAAAACAGAAGCAAACAGCAAGATAAGCAACGAAGCAACGATTAAACAAGCTATCAATTGAAACAACCTAATAACTTGATTCTCAATAACTTCTAAAGCAAATTGACTGAAAGCAAAGGATAGGTTTAGACACAACCTGATTGAAGGAACTTTAGCTCTGATACCAAAGATGATACACGCCTGGTCTCAAAACTCCAGAATCTTCAAACGATGGTGTTGTTCTTCTTCAGGAGAGAGGCTCGTCTTGAAGGAGAAACGGTGGAGCGATGTGAGACCACACAAGATGCGGAAGCCTTGTGATAAACACTAAGTGATTCTCAGGTTTGAGAGTCCGATTACTCAATCAAGCAAGAGAAGAGAGAAGGAAGCTGCTGCTGCCTAGGTTTGAGAGATAAACTCGTTTTTGTTTTAGGGTAAAAGTCTATCTCATTAAGAGGACGACCTAGGCTTTATATAATAGCCCCTTGACATCAAAAACGTCACAAACAACCAAGAATAACAAGTAGTTCAAGCAAAAACAGCAGGGTTTGCGAAAATAAGGAAATAACTCAAAAATGGAAAGTTTGAGCTAAAACAGAACAACTTGTCTCTCGTTAGTCTTTGCTCTTGGCGCTCAGCTCTTGAAGTGTTCTTGGACTTGTGAAAGATGTAGTAGACCGAGAACAAGTCCAAAATGCGCACTAAGGGTGTTGCCTCGTTAAAACCTTCCTCAGAAAACCCATACCCCTTGGGACAAAACTGATGGTAAGGAAAAAGAGTACAATGCCTTAGCACGTCTTTGTGTGTCTTCACTATATGATGACAGTGAAGACACTAGACTCACGTGTCTTGATGCTGAGAAGTGGCCATGGGGCCTGAACAGAAACGCAGCTCGAAGGAGAAAGCCGTGTAGCCTCATTTGAGTCGAAAAGAGAGCTGGCGGTTTCTGGTGATGCAACGGACATGTCATTGTGCTTTCCTGGAGTAAGAGTGATGTAATTGAAGTCCTCCAGGTCAGATGCTGAAGCTTGGTTCAGCTTGGTTCTGAAGCCTCCTCCGTGGTGTCCGTTGAGAAGCTGGTGCAAAGTCGGCTTTGGTGGAGTTACTTCTTGCGCCAATGCAGCTGCTACATATCCATTGAACTTATGCCTCAATGCTTTAGCCCTTTGGCGTGTAATAGGGCCGGCTGGAATGTATGGAATTGGGTTCTCCACAGATTCAGCGTCATCTCCTTTCAGCTCCAAGGTGATGTCCTCATCAGGTTTTGAACATCTCATGAACTCATTTCCCACCTTCTTGATTCTTATGAGTTATCGCTATTTTCAATGGAATGTCACGAAATCACGTAACACAATGGCATAATAAAGTTTGATATATTGAAACTTTCACCTCTTATGAGCATTTTTATCCCCATAATTCTCTTTGGCGGTTTTGAACATCTCATGAACTCATTTCCCACCTTCTTGATTCTTATGAGTTATCGCTATTTTCAATGGAATGTCACGAAATCACGTAAGGCAATGGCATAATAAAGTTTGATATATTGAAAATTACACCTCTTATGAGCATATTTATCCCCATAATTCTCTTTGGTGGTTTTGAACATCTCATGAACTCATTTCCCACCTTCTTGATTCTTATGTGTTATCGCTATTATCAATGGAATGTCACGAAATCACGTAACGCAATGGCATAATAAAGTTTGATATATTGAAACTTACACCTCTTATGAGCATATTTATCCCCATAATTCTCTTTGGTGGTTTTGAACATCTCATGAACTCATTTCCCACCTTCTCGATTCTTATGAGTTATAGCTATTTTCAATGGAATGTCACGAAATCAAGTTACGAAATGGCATAATAAAATTTGATATATTGAAACTTACACCTCTTATGAGCATATTTATCCCCATAATTCTCTTTGGTGGTTTTGAACATCTCATGAACTCATTTTCCACCTTCTTGATTCTTATGAGTTATCGCTATTATCAATGGAATGTCACGAAATCACGTAACGCAATAAAATAATAAAGTTTGATATATTAAAACTTACACCTCTTATGAGCATATTTATCACCATAATTCTCTTTGGTGGTTTTGAACATCTCATGAACTCATTTCCCACCTTCTTGATTCTTATGAGTTATCGCTATTATCAATGGAATGTCACGAAATCACGTAACGCAATAAAATAATAAAGTTTGATATATTAAAACTTACACCTCTTATGAGCATATTTATCAGCATAATTCTCTTTGGTGGTTTTGAACATCTCATGAACTCATTTCCCACCTTTTTAATTCTTATGAGTTATCGCTATTATCAATGGAATGTCACGAAATCACGTAACGCAATGGCATAATAAAGTTTGATATATTGAAACTTACACCTCTTATGAGCATATTTATCCCCATAATTCTCTTTGGTGGTTTTGAACATCTCATGAACTCATTTCCCACCTTCTTGATTCTTATGAGTTATCGCTATTTTCAATGGAATGTCACGAAATCACGTAATGCAATGGCATAATAAAGTTATATATATTGAAACTTACACCTCTTATGAGCATATTTATCCCCATAATTCTCTTTGGTGGTTTTGAACATCTCATGAACTCATTTCCCACCTTCTTGATCCTTGTGTGTTATGGATAATTTCAATAGAATGTCACGAAATCACGTAATGCAATGGCATAATAAAGTTTGATATATTGAAAATTACACCTCTTATGAGCATATTTATCCCCATAATTCTCTTTGGTGGTTTTGAACATCTCATGAACTCATTTCCCACCTTCTTGATTCTTATGTGTTATCGCTATTATCAATGGAATGTCACGAAATCACGTAACGCAATGGCATAATAAAGTTTGATATATTGAAACTTACACCTCTTATGAGCATATTTATCCCCATAATTCTCTTTGGTGGTTTTGAACATATCATGAACTCATTTCCCACCTTCTCGATTCTTATGAGTTATAGCTATTTTCAATGGAATGTCACGAAATCAAGTTACGAAATGGCATAATAAAATTTGATATATTGAAACTTACACCTCTTATGAGCATATTTATCCCCATAATTCTCTTTGGTGGTTTTGAACATCTCATGAACTCATTTCCCGCCTTCTTGATTCTTATGAGTTATCGCTATTTTCAATGGAATGTCACGAAATCACGTAACACAATGGCATAATAAAGTTTGATATATTAAAACTTACACCTCTTATGAGCATATTTATCAGCATAATTCTCTTTGGTGGTTTTGAACATCTCCTGAACTCATTTCCCACCTTTTTAATTCTTATGAGTTATCGCTATTATCAATGGAATGTCACGAAATCACGTAACGCAATAAAATAATAAAGTTTGATATATTAAAACTTACACCTCTTATGAGCATATTTATCACCATAATTCTCTTTGGTGGTTTTGAACATCTCATGAACTCATTTCCCACCTTCTTGATTCTTATGAGTTATCGCTATTATCAATGGAATGTCACGAAATCACGTAACGCAATAAAATAATAAAGTTTGATATATTAAAACTTACACCTCTTATGAGCATATTTATCAGCATAATTCTCTTTGGTGGTTTTGAACATCTCATGAACTCATTTCCCACCTTTTTAAATTCTTATGAGTTATCGCTATTTTCAATGGAATGTCACGAAATCACGTAACGCAATGGCATAATAAAGTTTGATATATTGAAACTTACACCTCTTATGAGCATATTTATCCCCATAATTCTCTTTGGTGGTTTTGAACATCTCATGAACTCATTTCCCACCTTCTTGATTCTTATGAGTTATCGCTATTTTCAATGGAATGTCACGAAATCACGTAATGCAATGGCATAATAAAGTTATATATATTGAAACTTACACCTCTTATGAGCATATTTATCCCCATAATTCTCTTTGGTGGTTTTGAACATCTCATGAACTCATTTCCCACCTTCTTGATTCTTATGAGTTATCGCTATTTTCAATGGAATGTCACGAAATCACGTAATGCAATGGCATAATAAAGTTTGATATATTGAAAATTACACCTCTTATGAGCATATTTATCCCCATAATTCTCTTTGGTGGTTTTGAACATCTCATGAACTCATTTCCCACCTTCTTGATTCTTATGTGTTATCGCTATTATCAATGGAATGTCACGAAATCACGTAACGCAATGGCATAATAAAGTTTGATATATTGAAACTTACACCTCTTATGAGCATATTTATCCCCATAATTCTCTTTGGTGGTTTTGAACATATCATGAACTCATTTCCCACCTTCTTGATTCTTATGTGTTATCGCTATTATCAATGGAATGTCACGAAATCACGTAACGCAATGGCATAATAAAGTTTGATATATTGAAACTTACACCTCTTATGAGCATATTTATCCCCATAATTCTCTTTGGTGGTTTTGAACATATCATGAACTCATTTCCCACCTTCTCGATTCTTATGAGTTATAGCTATTTTCAATGGAATGTCACGAAATCAAGTTACGAAATGGCATAATAAAATTTGATATATTGAAACTTACACCTCTTATGAGCATATTTATCCCCATAATTCTCTTTGGTGGTTTTGAACATCTCATGAACTCATTTCCCGCCTTCTTGATTCTTATGAGTTATCGCTATTTTCAATGGAATGTCACGAAATCACGTAACACAATGGCATAATAAAGTTTGATATATTAAAACTTACACCTCTTATGAGCATATTTATCAGCATAATTCTCTTTGGTGGTTTTGAACATCTCCTGAACTCATTTCCCACCTTTTTAATTCTTATGAGTTATCGCTATTATCAATGGAATGTCACGAAATCACGTAACGCAATAAAATAATAAAGTTTGATATATTAAAACTTACACCTCTTATGAGCATATTTATCACCATAATTCTCTTTGGTGGTTTTGAACATCTCATGAACTCATTTCCCACCTTCTTGATTCTTATGAGTTATCGCTATTATCAATGGAATGTCACGAAATCACGTAACGCAATAAAATAATAAAGTTTGATATATTAAAACTTACACCTCTTATGAGCATATTTATCAGCATAATTCTCTTTGGTGGTTTTGAACATCTCATGAACTCATTTCCCACCTTTTTAATTCTTATGAGTTATCGCTATTATCAATGGAATGTCACGAAATCACGTAACGCAATGGCATAATAAAGTTTGATATATTGAAACTTACACCTCTTATGAGCATATTTATCCCCATAATTCTCTTTGGTGGTTTTGAACATCTCATGAACTCATTTCCCACCTTCTTGATTCTTATGAGTTATCGCTATTTTCAATGGAATGTCACGAAATCACGTAATGCAATGGCATAATAAAGTTATATATATTGAAACTTACACCTCTTATGAGCATATTTATCCCCATAATTCTCTTTGGTGGTTTTGAACATCTCATGAACTCATTTCCCACCTTCTTGATTCTTATGAGTTATCGCTATTTTCAATGGAATGTCACGAAATCACGTAATGCAATGGCATAATAAAGTTTGATATATTGAAAATTACACCTCTTATGAGCATATTTATCCCCATAATTCTCTTTGGTGGTTTTGAACATCTCATGAACTCATTTCCCACCTTCTTGATTCTTATGTGTTATCGCTATTATCAATGGAATGTCACGAAATCACGTAACGCAATGGCATAATAAAGTTTGATATATTGAAACTTACACCTCTTATGAGCATATTTATCCCCATAATTCTCTTTGGTGGTTTTGAACATATCATGAACTCATTTCCCACCTTCTCGATTCTTATGAGTTATAGCTATTTTCAATGGAATGTCACGAAATCAAGTTACGAAATGGCATAATAAAATTTGATATATTGAAACTTACACCTCTTATGAGCATATTTATCCCCATAATTCTCTTTGGTGGTTTTGAACATCTCATGAACTCATTTCCCGCCTTCTTGATTCTTATGAGTTATCGCTATTTTCAATGGAATGTCACGAAATCACGTAACACAATGGCATAATAAAGTTTGATATATTAAAACTTACACCTCTTATGAGCATATTTATCAGCATAATTCTCTTTGGTGGTTTTGAACATCTCCTGAACTCATTTCCCACCTTTTTAATTCTTATGAGTTATCGCTATTATCAATGGAATGTCACGAAATCACGTAACGCAATGGCATAATAAAGTTTGATATATTGAAACTTACACCTCTTATGAGCATATTTATCCCCATAATTCTCTTTGGTGGTTTTGAACATCTCATGAACTCATTTCCCACCTTCTTGATTCTTATGAGTTATCGCTATTTTCAATGGAATGTCACGAAATCACGTAATGCAATGGCATAATAAAGTTATATATATTGAAACTTACACCTCTTATGAGCATATTTATGCCCATAATTCTCTTTGGTAGTTTTGAACATCTCATGAACTCATTTCCCACCTTCTTGATTCTTATGAGTTATCGCTATTTTCAATGGAATGTCACGAAATCACGTAATGCAATGGCATAATAAAGTTTGATATATTGAAAATTACACCTCTTATGAGCATATTTATCCCCATAATTCTCTTTGGTGGTTTTGAACATCTCATGAACTCATTTCCCACCTTCTTGATTCTTATGTGTTATCGCTATTATCAATGGAATGTCACGAAATCACGTAACGCAATGGCATAATAAAGTTTGATATATTGAAATTTACACCTCTTATGAGCATATTTATCCCCATAATTCTCTTTGGTGGTTTTGAACATATCATGAACTCATTTCCCACCTTCTCGATTCTTATGAGTTATAGCTATTTTCAATGGAATGTCACGAAATCAAGTTACGAAATGGCATAATAAAATTTGATATATTGAAACTTACACCTCTTATGAGCATATTTATCCCCATAATTCTCTTTGGTGGTTTTGAACATCTCATGAACTCATTTTCCACCTTCTTGATTCTTATGAGTTATCGCTATTATCAATGGAATGTCACGAAATCACGTAACGCAATAAAATAATAAAGTTTGATATATTAAAACTTACACCTCTTATGAGCATATTTATCACCATAATTCTCTTTGGTGGTTTTGAACATCTCATGAACTCATTTCCCACCTTGTTGATTCTTATGAGTTATCGCTATTATCAATGGAATGTCACGAAATCACGTAACGCAATAAAATAATAAAGTTTGATATATTAAAACTTACACCTCTTATGAGCATATTTATCACCATAATTCTCTTTGGTGGTTTTGAACATCTCATGAACTCATTTCCCACCTTCTTGATTCTTATGAGTTATCGCTATTATCAATGGAATGTCACGAAATCACGTAACGCAATAAAATAATAAAGTTTGATATATTAAAACTTACACCTCTTATGAGCATATTTATCAGCATAATTCTCTTTGGTGGTTTTGAACATCTCATGAACTCATTTCCCACCTTTTTAATTCTTATGAGTTATCGCTATTATCAATGGAATGTCACGAAATCACGTAACGCAATGGCATAATAAAGTTTGATATATTGAAACTTACACCTCTTATGAGCATATTTATCCCCATAATTCTCTTTGGTGGTTTTGAACATCTCATGAACTCATTTCCCACCTTCTTGATTCTTATGAGTTATCGCTATTTTCAATGGAATGTCACGAAATCACGTAATGCAATGGCATAATAAAGTTATATATATTGAAACTTACACCTCTTATGAGCATATTTATCCCCATAATTCTCTTTGGTGGTTTTGAACATCTCATGAACTCATTTCCCACCTTCTTGATTCTTATGAGTTATCGCTATTTTCAATGGAATGTCACGAAATCACGTAACACAATGGCATAATAAAGTTTGATATATTGAAACTTTCACCTCTTATGAGCATTTTTATCCCCATAATTCTCTTTGGCGGTTTTGAACATCTCATGAACTCATTTTCCACCTTCTTGATTCTTATGAGTTATCGCTATTATCAATGGAATGTCACGAAATCACGTAACGCAATGGCATAATAAAGTTTGATATATTGAAACCTCCACCTCTTATGAGCATATTTATCCCCATAATTCTCTTTGGTGGTTTTGAACATCTCATGAACTCATTTCCCACCTTCTCGATTCTTATGAGTTATAGCTATTTTCAATGGAATGTCACGAAATCAAGTTACGAAATGGCATAATAAAATTTGATATATTGAAACTTACACCTCTTATGAGCATATTTATCCCCATAATTCTCTTTGGTGGTTTTGAACATCTCATGAACTCATTTTCCACCTTCTTGATTCTTATGAGTTATCGCTATTATCAATGGAATGTCACGAAATCACGTAACGCAATAAAATAATAAAGTTTGATATATTAAAACTTACACCTCTTATGAGCATATTTATCACCATAATTCTCTTTGGTGGTTTTGAACATCTCATGAACTCATTTCCCACCGTGTTGATTCTTATGAGTTATCGCTATTTTCAATGGAATGTCACGAAATCACGTAATGCAATGGCATAATAAAGTTTGATATATTAAAACTTACACCTCTTATGAGCATATTTATCCCCATAATTCTCTTTGGTGGTTTTGAACATCTCATGAACTCATTTCCCACCTTCTTGATTCTTATGAGTTATCGCTATTTTCAATGGAATGTCACGAAATCACGTAACACAATGGCATAATAAAGTTTGATATATTGAAACTTTCACCTCTTATGAGCATTTTTATCCCCATAATTCTCTTTGGCGGTTTTGAACATCTCATGAACTCATTTTCCACCTTCTTGATTCTTATGAGTTATCGCTATTATCAATGGAATGTCACGAAATCACGTAACGCAATGGCATAATAAAGTTTGATATATTGAAACCTCCACCTCTTATGAGCATATTTATCCCCATAATTCTCTTTGGTGGTTTTGAACATCTCATGAACTCATTTCCCACCTTCTCGATTCTTATGAGTTATAGCTATTTTCAATGGAATGTCACGAAATCAAGTTACGAAATGGCATAATAAAATTTGATATATTGAAACTTACACCTCTTATGAGCATATTTATCCCCATAATTCTCTTTGGTGGTTTTGAACATCTCATGAACTCATTTTCCACCTTCTTGATTCTTATGAGTTATCGCTATTATCAATGGAATGTCACGAAATCACGTAACGCAATAAAATAATAAAGTTTGATATATTAAAACTTACACCTCTTATGAGCATATTTATCACCATAATTCTCTTTGGTGGTTTTGAACATCTCATGAACTCATTTCCCACCTTGTTGATTCTTATGAGTTATCGCTATTTTCAATGGAATGTCACGAAATCACGTAATGCAATGGCATAATAAAGTTTGATATATTGAAACTTACACCTCTTATGAGCATATTTATCCCCATAATTCTCTTTGGTGGTTTTGAACATCTCATGAACTCATTTCCCACCTTCTTAATTCTTATGAGTTATCGCTATTATCAATGGAATGTCACGAAATCACGTAACGCAATGGCATAATAAAGTTTGATATATTGAAACTTACACCTCTTATGAGCATATTTATCCCCATAATTCTCTTTGGTGGTTTTGAACATCTCATGAACTCATTTCCCACCTTCTTGATTCTTATGAGTTATCGCTATTTTCAATGGAATGTCACGAAATCACGTAATGCAATGGCATAATAAAGTTTGATATATTGAAACTTACACCTCTTATGAGCATATTTATCCCCATAATTCTCTTTGGTGGTTTTGAACATCTCATGAACTCATTTCCCACCTTCTTGATTCTTATGAGTTATCGCTATTTTCAATGGAATGTCACGAAATCACGTAACACAATGGCATAATAAAGTTTGATATATTGAAACTTTCACCTCTTATGAGCATTTTTATCCCCATAATTCTCTTTGGCGGTTTTGAACATCTCATGAACTCATTTTCCACCTTCTTGATTCTTATGAGTTATCGCTATTATCAATGGAATGTCACGAAATCACGTAACGCAATGGCATAATAAAGTTTGATATATTGAAACCTCCACCTCTTATGAGCATATTTATCCCCATAATTCTCTTTGGTGGTTTTGAACATCTCATGAACTCATTTCCCACCTTCTCGATTCTTATGAGTTATAGCTATTTTCAATGGAATGTCACGAAATCAAGTTACGAAATGGCATAATAAAATTTGATATATTGAAACTTACACCTCTTATGAGCATATTTATCCCCATAATTCTCTTTGGTGGTTTTGAACATCTCATGAACTCATTTTCCACCTTCTTGATTCTTATGAGTTATCGCTATTATCAATGGAATGTCACGAAATCACGTAACGCAATAAAATAATAAAGTTTGATATATTAAAACTTACACCTCTTATGAGCATATTTATCAGCATAATTCTCTTTGGTGGTTTTGAACATCTCATGAACTCATTTCCCACCTTCTTGATTCTTATGAGTTATCGCTATTTTCAATGGAATGTCACGAAATCACGTAATGCAATGGCATAATAAAGTTTGATATATTGAAACTTACACCTCTTATGAGCATATTTATCCCCATAATTCTCTTTGGTGGTTTTGAACATCTCATGAACTCATTTCCCACCTTCTTAATTCTTATGAGTTATCGCTATTATCAATGGAATGCACGAAATCACGTAACGCAATGGCATAATAAAGTTTGATATATTGAAACTTACACCTCTTATGAGCATATTTATCCCCATAATTCTCATTGGTGGTTTTGAACATCTCATGAACTCATTTCCCACCTTCTTGATTCTTATGAGTTATCGCTATTTTCAATGGAATGTCACGAAATCACGTAATGCAATGGCATAATAAAGTTTGATATATTGAAACTTACACATCTTATGAGCATATTTATCCCCATAATTCTCTTTGGTGGTTTTGAACATCTCATGAACTCATTTCCCACCTTCTTAATTCTTATGAGTTATCGCTATTATCAATGGAATGCACGAAATCACGTAACGCAATGTGACGCAGCCCTAGCTTCTGAATCATCACCAACAATTGCCTGGACTATGTTCTCAGCTCATTTAAGGAGCACCTCGAAGTGGAATCAATCCAAACGCATCTCAAACGAAGAAGTTATGGCTTATACAAGACAGACGGACCAGAATCTGCTGGATTTGGACTGCTGTGCACTCGTCGGAGAATTCCGGCCAGACCATGAAGAACCGAGCAATGAGGAGACATGTTCTGGAATTTTGACTCAAAGACGAAGCCGTGAGAGTTGGAATCAAGTCAATAGCTGCTCTGGATCAAAAGTTATGATTTTTCCAAAACGATGGATTCTACACTTGCCTCATTTGGAAGCTGCCGGATTCGAAATGCTACAATCATATGTTTGGAATCCGGGAGAGCCTTCGACGATACTAGAGCCTCTCCTCAATAGCAAGACACGTGCATCTAGTGTCTTCACTATCCTCATATAGTGAAGACACACAAAGACGTGCTAAGGAATTGTACTCTTTTTCCTTATCTTCGGTTTTCCCACTGGGTTTTTCTGAGAAAGGTTTTAACGAGGCAACACCCTTAGTGCGCATTCCAGGGCTTGTTCTCAGTCTAATACATCCTCCACAAGCCCAAGAATACTTCAGTACCAAGAGATATGCACGAAAATAAAGAGGAGCCCATGTTGCTCAAAACTTTCCATTTTTGAGTTATTTCCTTTTTCTTGCAAGTCTTGTTGTTTCTATTGAAACTACTTGCTGTTTTGCTTTATTTGTGACGTTTTTCACCTAGGGTTATGTTATAAAAACCCCCAGGTCGTACCTTGTATCAAAAAGCAAGTTTTAACCTAAAGAAAATTGAGTTTATTCTCTTAGGAAGGCAGCAGCCGCTTCCCTTTGTTCTTCTCTTGTTTTGATTGAGTAATTGCACTCTCAAGCCTGAGAATCCCATGTGTTTATCACAAGACTTCCGCATCTTGTGTGGCCTCACATCGATCCACTCGTTTCTCCTTCAAGACGAGCATCTCTTTTGAAGAAGAACAACACCGTTGAAGAAGACTTGGTGTGACTCCAATCTCATCTTCAGCTGTAAAGCTTCAACCTTTGCTGCCTTGTGCTGCTGTCCTTTGGTGTGACTCCTGAGGCGTGTATCATTTTGGTATCAGAGCTAAAGCTCCTATCTATCAGGTTGTATTCATCCAACCTTTATCCTTTGAATTTTCTGTTTTGCTGTTTCTGTTTTATTAATCAAAAATCAAAATAAAAATCTGCTGCTTTCTTTTGTTTGAATCGTTTGATTGCTTATGTTTTTGGGTTGTTAGTTGTTTGTTTCAGTAATCTAGAAAAGAAAAGAAAAAGAAGATAGAGCTGTAGAAGAAAACGAATTAGCTAGAGTGTTTCACCCTGTTAATCTGTTTTGCTTCTGTTTTGTGAACTGTTTTGTTGCATCTTGTTTGATCGATTAGAATTGAATTGAATCATCATATTAGGCTGTTGTTTGCATCATTAGAGACTGAATTTCGTGGCTGCTAGGTTGCTAAAGGAGAAGACGAAATTTGGAATTAGGGTTTTAGGAGAATTAAGTGCAGTTTCCTTTTTCTATTTCAGCTGCATTTCCTTTTTCTATTTTATCTGAATTTCCATTTTTTGATTAGAGTTTAAATTCGACCATCATATAGTAGGGATTGTTAAATGTCTAAGCTGAAGTAGTGATGAGTTATTTCTGTTGATTGTTTACTGTAATTTTTGGATTACACTTATTATTTGTGACAAACGTCTCACTTCCACAAAACTAAGCGAATTTTAATTCTGTTTTTGTGAGGTACAACTTGGAACAGAATTTATGGAGTATGAAGAAGGAGATATGAGTGATTATAACACATCAGAAGTTGATTGGGGAGAAGAAGAATTCGAACCTGAAAGTGATTTTCAAGAGGAGTCATGGCGTGGAGGAGAAGCAAGCCATCGCTCTTGGGAAAGAGAAGATAATTACACTGCTGAGACATGGAGTGATGAAACTGATTCTAACATCAGTTGTGGAGATGATCTTGGACGTGAAGAAGAGCTTGAACATGAACCACCAGACCACAGATGGAGCCTCACCTATCAAATCCCACATAAATCTGAAACTCCGTTAACTTATGAACTTGATAATGAATCAGATAATGAGTCTCAATTTTGTGAACTTGCAGGTGGTAGACGTGGTTACCTATCCCATGGAGAGCCTCCAGACCTAAACCACACTACGCCAAGATATCCAAAGCCATGGACTTCATGGAATCTTTCAGCACGGGCTATCTTTCATCCTACTTACAAATCCAAAACGAGATTATATTACAGCAATGGAACTAAGTTTTTGGACCTGTATTCTTTTTGTTTACAGGATTAGATTATCTACAATGGGAAACCAACATGCATAAGTACTTCTGGTACTACAGAATTCCCCATGAAGAGAAGCTGTCAATTGCCCTTGGACAGCTCAGGGGGGAAGCATTAAAGTGGTGGGATTGTGACGAGTATAATCGATGGCATTACAATGAGCCAAAAATCAGAACATGGGAGGAACTAAAGTGGGTGATGTGTAAGAGATATTCGCGACAGGAGCTGCTGCAACCAAAACAAACAAGTAGCAACAGCCCGACAACGCCCATTCGAACAACAAACGGTAATGAGAAGAGGGTAAAGCTGGAAACGCCCTTAACTTTCAAGGAAGAAATGGATGAGTTAAATAAATCTTTTGAACATCTCATTTCTATGATTAAACGCTCGTCTTGCCCAAAGGTTGTTGAGACAGGTCTAGGTACAAAGGAAGAGTTGAACTCAACAAAAGATAAGCCAAAAGCTTTAGAAGAATTACAACCGCTCCAAGATGTAGTGATACACGCCTGGTCTCAAAACTCAGAATCTTCAAACGATGGTGTTGTTCTTCTTCAGGAGAGAGGCTCGTCTTGAAGGAGAAAGGTGGAGCGATGTGAGACCACACAAGATGCGGAAGCCTTGTGATAAACACTAAGTGATTCTCAGGTTTGAGAGTCCGATTACTCAATCAAGCAAGAGAAGAGAGAAGGAAGCGGCTGCTGCCTAGGTTTGAGAGATAAACTCGTTTTTGTTTTAGGGTAAAAAGTCTATCTCAGTAAGAGGACGACCTAGGCTTTATATAATAGCCCCTTGACATCAAAAACGTCACAAACAACCAAGAATAACAAGTAGTTCAAGCAAAAACAGCAGGGTTTGCGAAAATAAGGAAATAACTCAAAAATGGAAAGTTTGAGCTAAAACAGAACAACTTGTCTCTTGTTAGTCTTTGCTCTTGGCGCTCAGCTCTTGAAGTGTTCTTGGACTTGTGAAAGATGTAGTAGACCGAGAACAAGTCCAAAATGCGCACTAAGGGTGTTGCCACGTTAAAACCTTCCTCGAGAAAACCCATACCCCTTGGGACAAAACTGATGGTAAGGAAAAAGAGTACAATGCCTTAGCACGTCTTTGTGTGTCTTCACTATATGATGACAGTGAAGACACTAGACTCACGTGTCTTGATGCTGAGAAGTGGCCATGGGGCCTGAACAGAAACGCAGCTCGAAGGAGAAAGCCGTGTAGCCTCATTTGAGTCGAAAAGAGAGCTGGCGGTTTCTGGTGATGCAACGGACATGTCATTGTGCTTTCCTGGAGTAAGAGTGATGTAATTGAAGTCCTCCAGGTCAGATGCTGAAGCTTGGTTCAGCTTGGTTCTGAAGCCTCCTCCGTGGTGTCCGTTGAGAAGCTGGTGCAAAGTCGGCTTTGGTGGAGTTACTTCTTGCGCCAATGCAGCTGCTACATATCCATTGAACTTATGCCTCAATGCTTTAGCCCTTTGGCGTGTAATAGGGCCGGCTGGAATGTATGGAATTGGGTTCTCCACAGATTCAGCGTCATCTCCTTTCAGCTCCAAGGTGATGTCCTCATCATTCCCACCCTCTTCAGAAGGTTTTGACCTCAAAACTGGTTCATCACCTGCATCAAACAATTCTAAGTCAATAACATTGAAAGTAGGAGATATATTAAACTCACCTGGTAGTTCAAGCCTATAGGCATTGTCATTGATCTTCTCAGCTACTCGGAATGGCCCATCTCCTCTTGGTGCTAGCTTGTCCTTCCTCTTGTTTGGGAACCGTTCTGGACACATATGAAGCCATACCCAATCTCCTTCTTTGAAGATGACCTGTTTACGCCCCTTGTTAGCTTGCTTAGCATACATCTCAGTTTTCTTCTCAATGTTCTCTCTAGCTTTTTGATGTATGCTCTTGATGTAATCAGCCTTTTTCTGTCCTTCTAAGCTCACGATCTCAGCTGGCGGCAACGGTGAGAGGTCTAATGGCGAGTTTGGATTAAAGCCATAGACAACCTGAAATGGTGACAGCTTGGTGGCGGAGTGAACAGCTCGATTGTAAGCAAACTCCACAAATGGTATACACTCTAACCAGTTCTTCAAATTCCTCCCAATGGTTGCTCTCAGCAATGTTGACAAAGTCCGGTTAACAACCTCAGTTTGCCCATCTGTTTGAGGATGGCAAGTTGTAGAGAACACTAGCTTCGTTCCCAGCTTCTTCCAAAGCGTTCTCCAGAAATGACTCAGAAACTTGGTGTCTCTATCTGATACAATCGTCCTTGGAATCCCATGTAATCTCACTACTTCTCTGAAGAATAAGTTGGAGGTCTGAGAAGCATCATTAGTTTTAGCACATGGAATGAAATGTGCCATCTTTGAGAACCTATCCACAACAACGAAGATAGAATCCTTATTCTGAATCTTGGGAAGTCCAAGCACAAAATCCATTGATATGTCGACCCAAGGAGCTGTAGGTATAGGCAACGGCATGTATAGTCCATGAGGATGAGATTTAGACTTAGCCTGCTTGCACGTTACACATCTAGCACAAAACGCCTCCACTGTTTTTCTGAGATGAGGCCAAAAGAAATGCTCCTTCAGTATCCTCAATGTCTTCTCAGCCCCAAAATGACCCATAAGACCACCCCCATGAGCTTCTCTAATCAGCAATTCGCGTAGAGAACCCTGAGGTATGCACAATCTCCTTTCTCTAAATAAAAATCCATCTGACTTGTAGAAATTGCTGTAGGCTCCTTTACCACATTCTGAGTAGATATCCTTGAAATCTGGGTCTTCTTCATATTGCATCTTAATCATTTCAAACCCCAAAACCTTAGACTCCATCGTGGTGATCAACGCATGTCTCCTTGAAAGTGCATCAGCTACCACGTTCTCTTTACCCTTTTTGTACTTAATGACATAAGGGAATGTCTCAATGTACTCCAGCCAGCGAGCATGTCTCTTCTTAAGTGTTGTTTGCCCCTTGAGATGCTTCAGCGTTTCATGATCAGTATGAATTACACATTCTCTAGCAAGCAGGTAGTGTTGCCACGTCTCCATAGCTCTAACCAACGCATACAACTCCTTGTCATAAGTAGGATAATTCAACGCAGCCCCACTTAGCTTTTCACTGAAATAAGCCACTGGTTTGCCTCCTTGAGTAAGAACAGCCCCTATCCCAATTCCAGATGCATCACACTCCACTTCAAAGGTCTTATTAAAATCTGGAAGTGCTAGAACAGGTGCATTAGTTAGGCGTTCCTTCAGATCCTGAAACGCCTTATTCTGAGCTTCTCCCCAAGTAAACCCAATGTTTTCTTGATAACTGATGTGAGTGGTGCAGCCACACTACTAAAGTCCTTAACAAAACGGCGATAGAAGCTTGCAAGACCATGGAAGCTTCGAACTTGGCTGATGCTTGTTGGGGTTGGCCATTCTTGTATAGCCCTTATCTTCTCTCCATCAACCTGTAATCCCTGCGAACTCACAACAAATCCTAGAAAAACTAGCTCATTAGTGCAGAATGTGCACTTCTTTAAGTTTGCATAAAGGCCTTCCTTTCGGAGAGTCTTTAAGACTAACTCAAGATGTGTCACATGGTCAGATAAACAAGAACTGTAAATTAAAATATCATCAAAATACACAACTACAAACTTACAGATGTATGCCCTAAGAACATGGTTCATTAGACGCATAAATGTCTGGGTGCATTTGAGAGTCCAAATGGCATGACTAGCCATTCATAGAGTCCTTGTTTCGTTTTGAATGCTGTTTTCCATTCATCTCCTTCTTTCATCCTGACTTGATGATATCCACTCTTCAGGTCTATTTTAGAGAAGATGGTGGCTCCACTAAGCTCATCCAGCATGTCATCAAGGCGTGGAATTGGATGTCTATACTTAATGGTTATGTTGTTAATCGCTCTACAGTCCACACACATCCTCCACGACCCATCCTTCTTAGGCACTAGCAAGACCGGTACAGCACAGGGACTAAGACTCTCCCTCACATAACCTTGCTCCATTAGCGCCCTAACTTGACGTTCAAGCTCTTTTGCTTCCTGTGGATTCACACGGTAAGCTAGTCTATTTGGAAGCTTGGCACGAGGTATGAAATCGATTTGGTACTCTATCCCTCGGCTTGGTGGCAGTCCTGCCCGTATCTCTTCAGGAAAAACGTCCTCAAATAGTTCTAGGAGCTGACTTATCTCCTTAGGTAACTCCACAGCTACAGAACCTGCGCTCAAAAGCTCCTTAAAGACCATTAGTAGCACGAGTGTGTGAAGTAGTTTTTAAAGCCCTTCTTACTTCACTAGTATTAACTAGGAAGTTAGATTTAGCACCATTACTCTTTTCTTTAGACATTTTAATTTGCATTTCATGAACTTGCTGAGGTGATAATGGAGCTAAATTCACTTTTCTTTTATCATGAATAAACGAGTATAAATTGGTGCGGCCAGATTATGAGTGGTTTCTTTGTCAAACTGCCATGGACGTCCCAATAAGAGATGGCCAGCTTGCATTGGAACCACATCACAGAGCACTTGATCATTGTAACGCCCCACACTAAATGGAACTGTCACTTGATCGGTGATCTTTAACTCAGACTTATCATTGAGCCACCTCAACTTGTAAGGTCTCGGATGCTTAGTTCTCTCCAAGCCTAGTTTTTCAACCATATAGAGGCTTGCAACGTTTGTACAAGAACCCCCATCAATTATCAGAGAACATACCTTCCCCTTGATAGTACATCTGGTATGGAAGATGTTTTCGCTGAGCACTCTCCTCTCGGTTCTATCATGGTGCTGAGAATGCGTCTCATCATTAGAAGCTCTCCGGTGTCTGGAAATTCTGTAATCTCCTCATCAGCGTCCCCCTCAGCCTCTTCTTCATCTTGTGATTCATAATCCCCAGATTCAGTAAGGATCATCACTCTTTGATTAGGACAATCCCTGGATATATGCCCTCGGCCTTGACACTTATAACGGGTAATGTCTCGGCTCCTCTGCTGATTTTGTTGGTTTCGAGGCTGATGATCACGTCACGGGCTCAGCTTTACTGTCTCTAGATGGCTCAGGAGCTCTTGGTTTAAAACGTGAATCAATCACAACTGCTTTGCCCTTATCGGCTTGTTTTGGCGCTGAACTCCAAGTATTTTTATTTCGGCTGAAACTTGAGTTCTTTCTCTTGATTTGTTGTTCAGCTTGGATTGCTAAGTGCGGAGATCCTCCATCGATGATATACTTGCATTTCCACTTTTGTAACAATCCGCTCTTGTAACCCATCCAGAAACTGAACCATGAGTGTTTCGGTGCTTCATCTAATTGGCGATTCCCGAGGTGCTCAAATTCCTCATAATATTCTTCCACTGATTTGTTGCCTTGAGTAAGCCGTCTGAATTTCTTTTGCAGCTCACGGTGGAAATGTGGTGGCACATATCTCCTTTTCATTAACTGTCTCATAATAGGTGCCAAGTAGAGATAGGATGGTCTTGGTAACGTCTCCTATCAGCCACATCTCGATCCCACCATGTAAGGGCATGGTCTGCGTCACTGAGCTGCTGCAAAGGCTACCTTCTTTGCCTCGGTGTAATTGTAACAGCCAAAAATCTTATCCATTCTCCTTTCCCACTCTAGATAAGCTTCTGGATCAACTCTTCCAGCAAAAGTTGGTGCGTTTAATTTCAGGTCTGGTGAGTGCTGAGGCGGTGGTGGCTGGTACTCTGGTTCATGCTCTCCATAAGCATGTCTAGCTCGTGGTGGTGGTGGCGGTGGCAAATCTCCTGGATCATATGCCCTATGATTCTGATGTGGTTCAGGTCCATTTTCTCTTCTTGCAGGCATGGGAGGGTTCTCCATGCGGTCCATTCGGTTAGTGAGAGCTTGGAGTTGAGTGTTGATATTTGCCATCATTTGAATCATGGCATTGTTGGCGTCAGTTTGATCATAATTCTCAGCCATTGAGGTCGATTTCTCCTTGCACAAAACAGGAAAATCACAAGCTTAGTTTTCTGGAAATAATCAAACATTGCAGGAAAAAGGAAAATTCACAAAACAGAAAAAGGAAACTTCACTTATGGTTAGTGCAGCCCTAATTTTCTATCTTAATTTTCGTCTTCTCTAACCTAGCAGCCACGAAAATTCAGTCTCTAATGGTGCAACAACAGCTTAATATGATGATCAAATTCGGTTCTAAGTGATTAAACAAGCAGTACACAAAAACAGAAGCAAATAATTTAACAAGGTGAAACACACAAGCTAAACGATTCCTTCAGCAACCTAACCTTTTTCTTTTCTTTTTCTTAACTTTATGAAACAATAAACTAGCAACTTAACAAACCAAAACAACGAAATACTGAAACAAACAAACGATGAAACAAAAGCAATAAAGAATCAAAACAGAAGCAAACAGCAAGATAAGCAAACAGAAGCAACGATTAAACAAGCTATCAATTGAAACAACCTAATAACTTGATTCTCAATAACTTCTAAAGCAAATTGACTGAAAGCAAAGGATAGGTTTAGACACAACCTGATTGAAGGAACTTTAGCTCGATACCAAAGATGATACACGCCTGGTCTCAAAACTCAGAATCTTCAAACGATGGTGTTGTTCTTCTTCAGGAGAGAGGCTCGTCTTGAAGGAGAAACGGTGGAGCGATGTGAGACCACACAAGATGCGGAAGCCTTGTGATAAACACTAAGTGATTCTCAGGTTTGAGAGTCCGATTACTCAATCAAGCAAGAGAAGAGAGAGGAAGCGGCTGCTGCCTAGGTTTGAGAGATAAACTCGTTTTTGTTTTAGGGTAAAAAGTCTATCTCATTAAGAGGACGACCTAGGCTTTATATAATAGCCCCTTGACATCAAAAACGTCACAAACAACCAAGAATAACAAGTAGTTCAAGCAAAAACAGCAGGGTTTGCGAAAATAAGGAAATAACTCAAAAATGGAAAGTTTGAGCTAAAACAGAACAACTTGTCTCTCGTTAGTCTTTGCTCTTGGCGCTCAGCTCTTGAAGTGTTCTTGGACTTGTGAAAGATGTAGTAGACCGAGAACAAGTCCAAAATGCGCACTAAGGGTGTTGCCTCGTTAAAACCTTCCTCAGAAAACCCATACCCCTTGGGACAAAACTGATGGTAAGGAAAAAGAGTACAATGCCTTAGCACGTCTTTGTGTGTCTTCACTATATGATGACAGTGAAGACACTAGACTCACGTGTCTTGATGCTGAGAAGTGGCCATGGGGCCTGAACAGAAACGCAGCTCGAAGGAGAAAGCCGTGTAGCCTCATTTGAGTCGAAAAGAGAGCTGGCGGTTTCTGGTGATGCAACGGACATGTCATTGTGCTTTCCTGGAGTAAGAGTGATGTAATTGAAGTCCTCCAGGTCAGATGCTGAAGCTTGGTTCAGCTTGGTTCTGAAGCCTCCTCCGTGGTGTCCGTTGAGAAGCTGGTGCAAAGTCGGCTTTGGTGGAGTTACTTCTTGCACAATGCAGCTGCTACATATCCATTGAACTTATGCCTCAATGCTTTAGCCCTTTGGCGTGTAATAGGGCCGGCTGGAATGTATGGAATTGGGTTCTCCACAGATTCAGCGTCATCTCCTTTCAGCTCCAAGGTGATGTCCTCATCATGTAGTCTCAAAACAAAGGAGTGATCATGAGGATAATGGTGGCACACCCGAAGGTACATGTTGTGTCTTAAAATCTTTAGAACTAACGTGTTACAGATGCAATCAACCAGTACACGTCGCCAAGTTCTGCCCCACAAGAGAAAGCGTCATCAACACTAACGCCAGTGCAACGAAATCTGAGCCGTGACCAGCAAGTCATTGCCAAAACATTGATGGAACCTCTTCAGGTTAGTACAATAGATACTCTTCTTAATTTAGACAAGAAATCTGAGTCTTTATTGCAAATATACACGTCCAATAAAGCAAAAGAATCATTAGATACTGAACAGATTCAAGAAATTGTTTTAAGCTCAAATGAGAAAATAATTTCACATACTAATGATATGGTTCAAATTAAAATTTATCCACCTGATTTCTATGATTCAATGACTGTTTTAACACACTTGTCTAGTGCCCAAAGGGTTGAAAAAGTTTCAGGTGCTAAGGAGACCATTACAGATAAAGAGGAGTTTCTCGACCAAGAAACAAAATCCATGGAGAAGTGACACCAAGGCTGAACAGAGTTGCTGCGAGAGATGATGAGAGTGATGATGACCCTCTTCAGATCAAAGAAGAACCACCTGATGCACATCTTAAGATCATAACAAAACTGATAGCAAACTACCATGCTAATCCCAGCCCCACATATACGCGAGGGTAAGTACGTAAACTCATTAATCGTATGTGATTTTGACTTGTTCTATACTTATGCAGGTTATGATGAGCCCTTGATCACAGCAATTCTGCGAATCAAAGAGGAACCTCCTGATCAACACCAACAATCCCAAATCCAAGGAGAACATAATGGGGAAATAAAAGGCAATATAAGAGATGTTGGTGGAGACCCACCTTGGAATCAAATACATGGCGATCCCCACTCAATGCTGATGAAGGAGGAACCTCTAGACCTACTTAAACATTTCCCACAAATCCAGCCTCGAGGTAATTTTTCTAAACCCTCATGTACTACAGTGGACTAACTTGGTTTATTTATGTGTAGGAAAATTTGTTTTGAGGACAAAAACCTCTTGAAGAGGGAGGGAATGACGCAGCCCTAGCTTCTGAATCATCACCAACAATTGCCTGGACTATGTTCTCAGCTCATTTAAGGAGCACCTCGAAGTGAAATCAATCCAAACGCATCTCAAACGAAGAAGTTATGGCTTATACAAGACAGACGGACCAGAATCTGCTGGATTTGGACTGCTGTGCACTCGTCGGAGAATTCCGGCCAGACCATGAAGAACCGAGCAATGAGGAGACATGTTCTGGAATTTTGACTCAAAGACGAAGCCGTGAGAGTTGGAATCAAGTCAATAGCTGCTCTGGATCAAAAGTTATGATTTTCCAAAACGATGGATTCTACACTTGCCTCATTTGGAAGCTGCCGGATTCGAAATGCTACAATCATATGTTTGGAATCCGGGAGAGCCTTCGACGATACTAGAGCCTCTCCTCAATAGCAAGACACGTGCATCTAGTGTCTTCACTATCCTCATATAGTGAAGACACACAAAAGACGTGCTAAGGAATTGTACTCTTTCCTTATCTTCGGTTTTCCACTGGGTTTTTCTGAGAAAGGTTTTAACGAGGCAACACCCTTAGTGCGCATTCCAGGGCTTGTTCTCCAGTCTAATACATCCTCCACAAGCCCAAGAATACTTCAGTACCAAGAGATATGCACGAAAATAAAGAGGAGCCCATGTTGCTCAAAACTTTCCATTTTTGAGTTATTTCCTTTTCTTGCAAGTCTTGTTGTTTCTATTGAAACTACTTGCTGTTTTGCTTTATTTGTGACGTTTTTCACCTAGGGTTATGTTATAAAAACCCCCAGGTCGTACCTTGTATCAAAAAGCAAGTTTTAACCTAAAGAAAATTGAGTTTATTCTCTTAGGAAGGCAGCAGCCGCTTCCCTTTGTTCTTCTCTTGTTTTGATTGAGTAATTGCACTCTCAAGCCTGAGAATCCCATGTGTTTATCACAAGACTTCCGCATCTTGTGTGGCCTCACATCGATCCACTCGTTTCTCCTTCAAGACGAGCATCTCTTTTGAAGAAGAACAACACCGTTGAAGAAGACTTGGTGTGACTCCAATCTCATCTTCAGCTGTAAAGCTTCAACCCTTTGCTGCCTTGTGCTGCTGTCCTTTGGTGTGACTCCTGAGGCGTGTATCACAATGGCATAATAAAGTTTGATATATTGAAACTTACACCTCTTATGAGCATATTTATCCCCATAATTCTCATTGGTGGTTTTGAACATCTCATGAACTCATTTTCCACCTTCTTGATTCTTATGAGTTATCGCTATTTTCAATATATCAAACTTTGGTGGTTTTGAACATCTCATGAACTCATTTCCCACCTTCTCGATTCTTATGAGTTATAGCTATTTTCAATGGAATGTCACGAAATCAAGTAACGAAATGGCATAATAAAATTTGATATATTGAAACTTACACCTCTTATGAGCATATTTATCCCCCATAATTCTCTTTTGTGGTTTTGAACATCTCATGAACTCATTTTCCACCTTCTTGATTCTTATGAGTTATCGCTATTTTCAATGGAATGTCACGAAATCACGTAACACAATGGCATAATAAAGTTTGATATATTGAAACTTTCACCTCTTATGAGCATTTTATCCCCATAATTCTCTTTGGCGGTTTTGAACATCTCATGAACTCATTTTCCACCTTCTTGATTCTTATGAGTTATCGCTATTATCAATGGAATGTCACGAAATCACGTAACGCAATGGCATAATAAAGTTTGATATATTGAAACCTCCACCTCTTATGAGCATATTTATCCCCATAATTCTCTTTGGTGGTTTTGAACATCTCATGAACTCATTTCCCACCTTCTCGATTCTTATGAGTTATAGCTATTTTTCAATGGAATGTCACGAAATCAAGTTACGAAATGGCATAATAAAATTTGATATATTGAAACTTACACCTCTTATGAGCATATTTATCCCCATAATTCTCTTTGGTGGTTTTGAACATCTCATGAACTCATTTTCCACCTTCTTGATTCTTATGAGTTATCGCTATGACAGCCCTAGCTTCTGAAGCATCACCAACAATTGTCTGGACTATGCTCTCCAGCTCATTTAAGGAGCACCTCGAAGTGGAATCAACCCAAACGCATCTCAAACGAAGAAGTTATGGCTTATACAAGACAGATGGACAGAATCTGCCGGATTTGGACCGCTGTGCATTCGTCGGAGAATTCCGGCCAGACCATGAAGAACCGAGCAATGAGGAGACATGTTCTGGAATCTTGACTCAAAGACGAAGCCGTGAGAGTTGGAATCAAGTCAATAGCTGCTCTGGATCAAAAGTTATGATTTTTCCAAAACGACGGATTCTACACTGCCTCATTTGGAAGCTGCCGGATTCGGAATGCATACAATCATATGTTTGGAATCCGGGACAGCCTTCGACGATACTAGAGCCTCTCCTCAACAGCAAGACATGTGCATCTAGTGTCTTCACTGTCCTCATATAGTGAAGACACACAAAGACGTGCTAAGGAATTGTACTCTTTTTCCTTATCTTGTTTTCCCACTGGGTTTTTCTGAGAAAGGTTTTAACGAGGCAACACCCTTAGTGCGCATTCCAGGGTTTGTTCTCAGTCTAATACATCCTCCACAAGCCCAAGAATACTTCAGTATCAAGAGATATGCACGAAAATAAAGAGGAGCCCATGTTGCTCCAAACTTTCCATTTTTGAGGTTATTTCTTTTTTCTTGCAAAGTCTTGTTGTTTCTATTGAAACTACTTGCTGTTTTGCTTTATTTGTGACGTTTTTCACCTAGGGTTGTGTTATAAAACCCCCAGGTCGTCCCTTGTATCAGAAAGCAAGTTTTAACCTAAAGAAAATTGAGTTTATTCTCTTAGAAAGGCAGCAGCCGCTTCTCTCGTTCTTCTCTTGTTTTTGATTGAGTAATTGAACTCTCAAGCCTGAGAATCACGTGTTTATCACAAGACTTCCGCATCTTGTGTGGCCTCACATCGATCCACTCGTTCTCCTTCAAGACGAGCATCTCTTTTGAAGAAGAACAACACCGTTGAAGAAGACTTGGTGTGACTCAATCTCATCTTCAGCTGTCAAGCTTCAACCTTTGCTGCCTTGTGCTGCTGTCCTCTGGTGTGACTCCTGAGGGCGTGTATCACGCTATTATCAATGGAATGTCACGAAATCACGTAACGCAATAAAATAATAAAGTTTGATATATTAAAACTTACACCTCTTATGAGCATATTTATCACCATAATTCTCTTTGGTGGTTTTGAACATCTCATGAACTCATTTCCCACCTTGTTGATTCTTATGAGTTATCGCTATTTTCAATGGAATGTCGAAATCACGTAATGCAATGACATAATAAAGTTTGATATATTGAAACTTACACCTCTTATGAGCATATTTATCCCATAATTCTCTTTGGTGGTTTTGAACATCTCATGAACTCATTTCCCACCTTCTTAATTCTTATGAGTTATCGCTATTATCAATGGAATGTCACGAAATCACGTAACATGTGCAATGGCATAATAAAGTTTGATATATTGAAACTTACACCTCTTATGAACATATTTATCCCCATAATTCTCTTTGGTGGTTTTGAACATCTCATGAACTCATTTCCCACCTTCTTGATTCTTATGAGTTATCGCTATTTTCAATGGAATGTCACGAAATCACGTAATGCAATGGCATAATAAAGTTTGATATATTGAAACTTACACCTCTTATGAGCATATTTATCCCCATAATTCTCTTTGGTGGTTTTGAACATCTCATGAACTCATTTCCCACCTTCTTGATTCTTATGAGTTATCGCTATTTTCAATGGAATGTCTTATCACGAAATCACGTAACACAATGGCATAATAAAGTTTGATATATTGAAACTTTCACCTCTTATGAGCATTTTTATCCCCATAATTCTCTTTGGCGGTTTTGAACATCTCATGAACTCATTTCCACACCTTCTTGATTCTTATGAGTTATCGCTATTTTCAATGGAATGTCAACGAAATCACGTAATGCAATGGCATAATAAAGTTTGATATATTGAAACTTACACCTCTTATGAGCATATTTATCCCCATAATTCTCTTTGGTGGTTTTGAACATCTCATGAACTCATTTCCCACCTTAACTTGATTCTTATGAGTTATCGCTATTTTCAATGGAATGTCACGAGAAATCACGTAATGCAATGGCATAATAAAGTTTGATATATTGAAACTTACACCTCTTATGAGCATATTTATCCCCATAATTCTCTTTGGTGGTTTTGAACATCTCATGAACTCATTTCCCACCTTCTTGATTCTTATGAGTTATCGCTATTATCAATGGAATGTCACGAAATCACGTAACGCAATGGCATAATAAAGTTTGATATATTGAAACCTCCACCTCTTATGAGCATATTTATCCCCATAATTCTCTTTGGTGGTTTTGAACATCTCATGAACTCATTTCCCACCTTCTCGATTCTTATGAGTTATAGCTATTTTCAATGGAATGTCACGAAATCAAGTTACGAAATGGCATAATAAAATTTGATATATTGAAACTTACACCTCTTATGAGCATATTTATCCCCATAATTCTCTTTGGTGGTTTTGAACATCTCATGAACTCATTTTCCACCTTCTTGATTCTTATGAGTTATCGCTATTATCAATGGAATGTCACGAAATCACGTAACGCAATAAAATAATAAAGTTTGATATATTAAAACTTACACCTCTTATGAGCATATTTATCACCATAATTCTCTTTGGTGGTTTTGAACATCTCATGAACTCATTTCCCACCCTTGTTGATTCTTATGAGTTATCGCTATTTTCAATGGAATGTCACGAAATCACGTAATGCAATGGCATAATAAAGTTTGATATATTGAAACTTACACCTCTTATGAGCATATTTATCCCCATAATTCTCTTTGGTGGTTTTGAACATCTCATGAACTCATTTCCCACCTTCTTAATTCTTATGAGTTATCGCTATTATCAATGGAATGTCACGAAATCACGTAACATGGCCCAATGGCATAATAAAGTTTGATATATTGAAACTTACACCTCTTATGAGCATATTTATCCCCATAATTCTCTTTGGTGGTTTTGAACATCTCATGAACTCATTTCCACCTTCTTGATTCTTATGAGTTATCGCTATTTTCAATGGAATGTCACGAAATCACGTAATGCGATGGCATAATAAAGTTTGATATATTGAAACTTACACCTCTTATGAGCATATTTATCCCCATAATTCTCTTTGGTGGTTTTGAACATCTCATGAACTCATTTCCCACCTTCTTGATTCTTATGAGTTATCGCTATTTTCAATGGAATGTCACGAAATCACGTAACACAATGGCATAATAAAGTTTGATATATTGAAACTTTCACCTCTTATGAGCATTTTATCCCCATAATTCTCTTTGGCGGTTTTGAACATCTCATGAACTCATTTTCCACCTTCTTGATTCTTATGAGTTATCGCTATTATCGGTGATGGAATGTCACGTGAAATCACGTAACGCAATGGCATAATAAAGTTTAAGATATATTGAAACCTACCACCTCTATTATGAGCATATTTATCCCCATGAATCTCTCTTTGGTGGTTTTGAAACATCTCATGAACTCTATTTAAAGCCCACCTTTCTCGATTCTTATGGAGTTATAGCTATTTTCAATGGAATGTCACGAAATCAAGTTACGAAATGGCATAATAAAATTTGATATATGTGGAAACTGCATACACCTCTTATGAGCATATTTATCCCCCATAATTCTCTTTGGTGGTTTTGAACATCTCATGAACTCATTTTCCACCTTAGCTTGATTCTTATGAGTTACTACAGCTATTATCAATGGAATGTCCACTGAAATCCAAACGTAATTCGCAATAAAATAATAAAGTTTGATATATTAAAACTTTACACCTCTTTATGAGCATATTTATCAGCATAATTCTCTTTGGTGGTTTTGAACATCTCATGAACTCATTTCCCACGCTTCTTGATTCTTATGAGAGTTATCGCTATTTTCAATGGAATGTCACGAAATCACGTAATGCAATGGGCATAATAAAGTTTGATAGTATTGAAACTTACACCTCTTATGAGCATATTTATCCCCATAATTCTCTTTGGTGGTTTTGAACATCTCATTGAACTCATTTCCCACCTTCTTGATTCTTATGAGTTATCGCTATTTTCAATGGAATGTCACGAAATCACGTAATGCAATGTAGCGTAATAAAGTTTCATATATTGAAACTTACACTTCTTATGAAGCATTGTATTTATCCCCATAATTCTCTTTGGTGGTTTTGAACATCTCATGAACTCCATTTCCCACCTTCTCGAGTTCTTATGAGTTATCGCTTATTTTCAGCTGGAATGTCACGAAATCACGTCAACACATCATGGCATAATAAAGTTTGATATATTGGAAACTTTCACACCTCTTACTCAAGAGCATTTTTTTCATCCCCATAATTCTCTTTAGCGGTTTTGAAACATCTCATGAACTCATTTTCCACCCGCTTCTTGATTCTTATGAGTTATTCGCTGTTATCAATGGAGATGTCACTTAAATCCACGAACGCAATGGCATAATAAAGTTTGATATATTGAAACCTCCACCTCTTATGAAGACATATTTATCCCCATAATTCTCTTTTGGTGGTTTTGAACATCTCGTGAACTCATTTCCCACCTTCCTCGAGTTCTTATGAGTTATAGCTATTTTCAATGGAATGTCACGAAATCAAGTTACTGATAAATGGCATTAATAAAATTTGATATATTGAAACTTACACCTCTTATGAGCATATTTATCCCCATAATTCTCTTTGGTGGTTTTGAACATCCTTCATGAACTCATTTTCCACCTTCTTGATTCTTATGAGTTATCGCTACCTTATCAATGGAATGTCACGAAATCCACGTGCTTGTAATAAAATAATAAAGTTTGATATATTGAAAACTTACACCTCTTTATGAGCATATTTATCACCATAATTCTCTTTGGTGGTTTTGAACATCTCATGAACTCATTTCCACCTTGTTGATTCTTATGAGTTATCGCTATTTTAGAATGGAATGTCAAAATCACGTAATGCAAATGGCATATTAAAGTTTGATATGTTGAAACTTACACCTCTCATGAGCATATTTATCCCCATAATTCTCTTTGGTGGTTTTGAAAACATCTCATGAACTCATTTCCCACCTTCTTAATTCTTTAGTGAGTGCCATCATGCTATTATCAATGGAATGTCCACGAAATCACGTACTTTTAATGGCATAATAAAGTTTGATATATTGAAACTTACACCTCTTATGAGCATATTTATCCCCATACACCTTCTCTTTGGTGGTTTTGAACATCTCATGAACTCATTTCCCACCTTCTTGATTCTTATGAGTTAGTCGCTTTATTTTCACCATGGAATGTCACGAAATCACGTAATGCAATGGCATAATAAAGTTTGATATATTGAAACTTACACCTCTTATGAGCATATTTATCCCCATAATTCCTCTTTGGTGGTTTTGAACATCTCATGAAACTCATTTCCCACCTTCTTGATTCTTATGAGTTATCGCTATTTTCATCAATAATGGAGATGTCAACGAAATCACGTAACACAAATGGCATAATAAAGTTTGATATATTGAAACTTTCACCTCTTATGAGACATTTTTATCCCCTGCATAATTCTCTTTGGCGGTTTTGAAACATCTCATGAACTCATTTTCCACCTTCTTGATTCTTACTTATGAGTTATCGCTATTAATCAACTGGAACGTCACGAAACTTCACGTAACGCATATTGGCATAATAAAGTTTGATATATTGAAACCTCCACCTCTTATGAGCATATTTATCCCCATAATTCTCTTTGGTGGTTTTGAACATCTCATGAACTCATTTCCCACCTTCTTGATTCTGCGAGTTATAGCTATTTTCAATGGAATGTCACTTAAATCAAGTTACGAGAAATTCGGCATAATAAAATTTGATATATTGAAACTTACACCTCTTATGAGCATATTTATCCCCATAATTCTCTTTTGGTGGTTTTGAACATCTCATGAACTCATTTTCCACCTTCTTGATTCTTGTGAGTTATCGCTATTATCAATGGAATGTCCAAGAAAATCCACGTAACGCAATAAAATAATAATAAAGTTTGATATATTAAAACTTACACCTCTTATGAGCATATTTATCAGCATAATTCTCTTTGGTGGTTTTGAACATCTCATGAACTCATTTCCCACCTTCTTGATTCTTATGAGTTATCGCTATTTTCAATGGAATGTCACGAAATCACGTAATGCAAATGGCATAATAAAGTTTGATATATTGAAACTTACACCTCTTATGAGCATATTTACGTACCATAATTCTCTTTGGTGGTTTTGGAACATCTGCATGAACTCACCATTTCCCACCTTGTTGAGTTCTTATGAGGTTATCGCTATTTTCAATGGAATGTCACGAAATCACGTTTAATGCAATGGCATAATAAAGTTTGATATATTGAAACTTACACCTCTTATGGAGCATATTTATCCCCATAATTCTCTTTGGTGGTTTTGAACATCTCATGAACTCATTTCCCACCTTCTTGATTCTTATGAGTTATACGCTATTATCAATGGAATGTCTGCGAAATCACATCGCGCAATGGCATAATAAGAAGTTTTGATGTATTGAAACTTACACCTCTTATGAAACATATTTATCCCACATAATTCTCTTGGGTGGTTTTGAACATCTCATGAACTCATTTTCCCACCTTCTTGATTCTTATGAGTTATAAACTGCTATTTTCAATGGAATGTCACGAAATCACGTAATGCAATGGCATAATAAAGTTTGATATGTTGAAACTTACACACTCTTATGAGCATATTTATCCCCATAATTCTCTTTGGTGGTTTTGAACATCTCATGAACTCATTTCCCACCTTCTTGATTCTTATGAGTTATACAGCTATTTTCAATGGAATGTCACGAAATCACGTAACTTTATTGGCATAATAAAGTTTGATATGTTGAAACTTTCACCTCCTACGAGCGTTTTTATCCCCATAACAATTCTCTTTGGTGGTTTTGAACATCTCCTTGAACTCATTTTCCACCTTCTTGATTCTTTTGTGAAGTTCATATTTATTATCATTGGAATGTCACGAAATCACGCATCAGCGCAATGGCATAATAAAGTTTGATATATTCAAACCTCCACCTCTTATGAGCATATTTATCCCCATAATTCTCTTTGGTGGTTTTGAACATCTCATGAACTCATTTCCCACCTTCTCGATTCTTATGAGTTATAGGCTAGCTTTTCATTGGAATGTATCCCGAAATCAAGTTACGAAATGGCATAATAAAATTTGATATATTGAAACTTGCACACTCTTATGAGCATATTTATCCCCATAATTCTCTTTGGTGGTTTTGAACATCTCATGAGGCTGTTTTCCACCTTCTTGATTAACGCAGGTTATAAGCTGTGCTCGATGGAATGTCACGAAATCACATCAGCGCCAATAAAATAATAAAGTTTGATATATTAAAACTTACACCTCTTATGAGCATATTTATCAGCATAATTCTCTTTGGTGGTTTTGAACATCTCATGAACTCCATTCCCACCTTCTTGATTCTTATGAGTTATAGCTATTTTCAATGAGATATCACAGAAATCACGTATTACAATGGCATAATAAGGATTTGATATATTGAAACTTACACCTCTTATGAGCATATTTATCCCTTAATTCTCTTTGGTAGTTTTGAACATCTCATGAACTCATTTCCCACCTTCTTAATTCTTATGAGTTATCATTATTATCGATGGAATGTCACGAAATCACGTGCTTCTTATTATTGGCATAATAAAGTTTGATATATTGAAACTTACACCTCTTATGAGCATATTTATCCCCATAATTCTCATTGGTGGTTTTGAACATCTCATGAACTCATTTTCCACCTTCTTGATTCTTCTGAGTTATCGCTATTTTCAATGGAATGTCACGAAATCACGTAATGCAATGGCATAATAAAGTTTGATATGTTGAAACTTACACATCTTATGAGCATATTTATCCCCATAATTCTCTTTGGTGGTTTTGAACATCTCATGAACTCATTTTCCCACCTTCTTAATTCTTATGAGTTATCGTTATTATCAATGGAGGATGTCACGAAATCACGTAATGCAATGGCATAATAAAGTTTGATATATTGAAACTTACACCTCTTATGAGCATATTTATCCCCATAATTCTCATTGGTGGTTTTGAACATCTCATGAACTCATTTTCCACCTTCTTGATTCTTATATGAGTTATCGCTAT
>JAMKOQ010000351.1:108532-129186 GCA_026770425.1 Boechera divaricarpa | reverse complement strand
AAAACTGCGATAACTCATCAGAATCGAGAGGGAGGAAACTTAATCATGAAATGTTGAAAATCACCAAAGTGGAATTAAGGGGATAAATATGCCTCATAAGTTATGTATGTTTTAATATTTCAAATTTTATTATGACATTGCGTTTCAAGATTTCGCATGTGACTTTCTATTGAAAACCACGATAACTCATCGTGAATCGAGAGGGAGGAAACTTAGTTCATCAAATGTTGAAAACCACCAAAGTGAATTATGGATTAATATGTCACAAGTGGTGTATGTTTTAATATTTCAAATTTTATTATGACATTGCATTTTCGTTGAGATTTCGTGAACTTCCATTGAAAACAGCGATAACTCATAAGAATCGAGAAATAGGAAAATAAGTTCATGAAATGCTGAGAACCACTAAAGTGAATTAAGGGGATAAATATGCTCACAAGCTGGTGTCATGTTTCAATATCACAAATTTTATTATGAGATTATGTATTTCGAGATTTCGTGAACCTTCCATCGAAAACAGCAATAACTCATAAGAATCGAGACTAGGAAGGAAAATAAGTTCATGAAATGTTGAGAAACCACTAAAGTGAATTAAGGGGATAAATATGCTCCTAAGGTGTTGCAGGTTTTAATATTTCAAATTTTATTATGACATTGCATGCTTCTAGGATTTCGTGGACCTTCCATTGAACTCATAAGAATCATGAGAGTGAGGAGAATAAGTTCTATGAAAGGAAGAAAATCAACAAAAGTGAATTAAGGGGATAAATATGCCTCATAAGTGGTGTATGATTTAATATTTCAAATTTTATTATGACATTGCGTTTTCGAGATTTCGTGCCCTTCCATTGAAAACTACATAACTCATCAGAATCGAGAGGGAGGATAATAAGTTCAAGAAATATGGGTTAGAAAACCACCAAAGTGAATTAAGGGGATAAATATGCTCATAAGTGGTGTATGTTTTAATATTTCAAATTTAATATTATGACAAATTGCATTTCGAGATTTCATGATTGCAATTTCCATTGAAAACTGCGTATAAACTCATAAGAATCGAGGACTAGGAAAATAAGTTCATCAAATGTTGAAAAACCACCAAAGTGAATTATGGGATTAGTTATGTCTCAAGTATGGAAGTTGTATGTTTTAATATTTCAAATTTTATTATGACATTTGCATTTCGAGATTTCGTGACCTTCCATTGAAAAACAGCGATAACTCATAAAGAATCGAGAACTAGAGAGAATAAGTTCATGAAATGTTGAAAATCACTAAAGTGAATTAAGGGGATAAGATATGCTCATAAGTGGTGTATGTTTTAATATTTCAAATTTTTATTATGACATTGCGTTTCGAGATTTCGTGGACCTTCCATTGAAAACCGCGATAACTCATCGTGAATCGAGGAGGGAGGAAACTAAGTTCATGAAATGTTGTAAAAACCACCAAAGTGAATTAAGGGGATTAATATGCTCACTAAGTAGGTATGTTTTAATATTTTCAAATTTTATTATGACATTGGCATTTCGTGATTTCGTGACCTTCCCATTGAAAACAATGATGAATCTCATAAGAATCGAGAAATTCAGGAAAATAAGCGCTCTCATGAACAATGCTGAGAACCACTTAAAGTGAATTAAGGGGATAAATATGCTGCATAAGTGGCTGTATGTTTTAATATTTCCAAATTTTATTATGATGACATTGGCGCTTCTAGAGATTTCGTGATCTTCCATCTGAAATCAGATAACTCATCAGACCGAGAGGGAGGAAACTTAGTTCATGAAATGTTGAAAACCACCAAAGTGAATTAAGGGGATTAATATGCTCACAAGTGGTGTATGGTTCAATATTTCAAATTTTATTATGACATTAAGTATTTCGTGATTTCGCCATGAACTTTCCATTGAAAAACAGCGATAATCTGGCATAAGAATCGAACTGAGATGAAAATAAGTTCATGAAATGTTGAGAAACCACCTTCAAAGTGAATTTATGGATAAATATGCTCATAAGTGGTGTATGTTTTAATATTTCAAATTTTATTATGACATATGTGCGTTTTCGAGATTCTCGTGATCTTCCATTTAACTCTATAAGAATCATTAATAGGAGAAATAAGTTCATGAAATGTTGAAAATCACCAAAGTGAATTAAGGGATAAATATGCTCATAATATGTCAACTGCATTATGATATCATGAAAACTTTGGGAGTACTTCCATCACTAACCCAAGAATCGAAGAGGAGGAAACTTAGTTCATGAAAAATGTTGAAAACCACCAAAGTGGAATTATAGGGGATTAATATGCCTCACAATGGTGGTGGTGTATGTTTTAATATTTCAAATTTTATTATGACATTGCATCTTCGTGATTTTGTGAACTTCCATTGAAAACTGCCGATAACTCATAAGTTAATCGAGAATCAGGAAAATAAGTTCATGAAAATGTCTGAGAACCACTAAAGTGAATTAAGGGGATAAATATGCTCTATACAAGTGGTGTATGCTTTTTTAATATTTCAAATTTTATTATGACATTGCGTTTTCGAGATTTCGTGACCTTCCATTGAAAACTATGATAACTCATCGGGACCGAGAGGAGAGGAAACTTAGTTCATCAAATGTTGAAAACCACAACAAAGTGAATTAAGTGGGATTAATATGCTCACAAAAGTGGTGTATGTTTCAATATTTCTGAAATTTTATTATGACATTATGCATTTGAGATTTCGTGACCTTCCATTGAAAAACAGCGTATAACTCTGGTCAGAAATCGAGAACTAGCGGAAAATAAGTTCATGAAATGCTGAAAACCACCAAAGTGAATTAAGTGGGATTAATATGCTCTTACAAGTGGTGTCAGAGTGTTTCTCAATATTTCAAATTTTATTATGACATTGCATTTCGAGTGATTTTCGTGAACTTCCATTGAACTCATAAGAACCACAAGAGTGAACAAGTTCATGAAATGTTGAAAATCACCAAAGGAATTAAGGGGATAAAGATGCTCAATATGTCAAACTTTTATTATGACATTGCCGTAGATTTCGTGATCTTCCATCAACTCATAAGAATCGTGAATAGGAAAAATAAGTTCATGAAATGTTGAAAACCACCAAAGTGCGAATTAAGGGGATAAATATATGCTCATAAGTGGTGTATGTTTTAATATTTGAAATTTTATTATGACACATTGCGTTTCAAGATTTCAGTGACCTTCCATTGAAAACTGCGATAACTCATCAGAATCGAGAGGAGGAAACTAAGTTCATCAAATGTTGTAAAAACCACCAAAGTGGAATTAAGGGGATATTAATATGCTCACAAGTGTGGGTGTATGTTTTAATATTTCAAATTTTATTATGACATTGCTATTCTGAGATTTCGTGGACCTTCCATTGAGAAAACTGCCCATATAATCTATCAGAATCGAGAGGGAGGAAACTTAGTTCATGAAATGTTGAAAACCACCAAAGTGAATTAAGGGGATTAATATGCTCACAAGTTATGTATGTTTTAATATTTCAAATTTTATTGCTATGAGTATTGCTATTTCGAGATTTCTGTGATTTCAGAACTTCCATTGAAAACAGCGAGTAACAATCGCAGAATCGAGAACTAGGAAAATAAGTTCATGAAATGCTGAGAACCACTAGCACTCATGACAATGAGGCTTCCGGCACAGATGGTTTTATTATTTGAAATTTTATTATGACTCTTGGCGTTTAGATTTTTGACCTTCCATTTTCCATAAGAATCATGAATATGGAGAATAACTTCATGAATGTTGAAAATCACCAAAGTGAATTAAGGGGATAAATATGCTCATAATATGTCAAACTTTATTATGACATTGCTTTTCGAAGATTTCGCGACTTCCATCAACTCATGTTAATCGTGAAGGAGGAGAATAAGTTCATGAAATGTTGAAAATCAACAAAGTGAAATTAAGGGGATAAATATGCTCATAAGTGGTGTGATGTTTTAATATATTCAAACTTTATTATGACATCTTTGTTTTCTGAGATTTCAGACCTTTCCATTGAAAAAACTGCGATAACTGCATGAATCGAGAGGGAGGAAAATAAGTGTCTATGAAATGTTGAAAACCACCACAAAGTGAATTAAGTGGATTAATATGCTCACAAGTGGTGTATGTTTTAATATTTCAAATTTTATTATGACATTGCATGCTTCAGGATTTCGTGAACTTCCATTGAAAACTCATAAGAATCGAGAACTAGGAAAATAAGTTCATGAAATGTTGAGAACCACTAAAGTGAATTAAGGGGATAAATATGCCTCATAAGTGCGGTGTAGTGTTTTAATATTTCAAATTTTATTATGACATTATGGCTTTTGAGATTTCGTGACCTTCCCATTGAAAACTGCTATAACTCATCGTGAACTCATGGAGAGGAGGAAACTTAGTTCATCAAATGTTGAAAACCACCTCAAAGTGAATTAAGGGGATTAATATGCTCACAAGTGGTGTATGTTTTAATATTTCAAATTTTATTATGACATTGCATTTCGTAGATTTCTGTGGAATTTCCATTGAAAACAGCAATGCGATAACTCATCAGAACCAGAATCGAGAGGGAGGAACTTTAGTTCATGAAATGTTGGAAAACCACCAATGTGAATTAAGGGGATTAATAGTGCTCATAAGTATGCGGTGTATGTTTTAATATTTCAAATTTTATTATGACATTAAGCATCTTCGTGAGATTCTCGTGGAACTTCCATTGAAAACCGCGATAATCTACATCGTAATCGAGAGGGAGTGAAACTTAGTTCATGAAATGCTGAGAAACCACGAAAGTGAATTAAGGGGGATTAATATGCTCACAAGTGGTGTAGTGTTTTAATATTTCAAATTTTATTATGACATTGTGCATTTCAGATTTCGTGACCTTCCATCGAAAAACTGTTGATAACTCATCAGGAATCGAGAACTAGGAAAACTTAGTTCATGAAATGCTGAAAACCACTAAAGTGCGAATTCAGGGGATAATATTGATGCTCACAAGTGGTGTATGTTTCTCAATATTTTAAATTTTATTATGACATATGCTTTTCGTGATCTTCGTGAACTTCCATTGAAAATGCAGCTATAACTTCCATAAGAATTCGAGAACCAGGGAAAATAAGTTCAAGAAATGCTGAAAATCACTAAAGTGGAATTAAAGGGATAAATATGTTCATAAGTGGTGTATGTTTCAATTATTTGAAATTTATTATGATATGAGCGTTTAAAAGCTAGATTTCGTGACCTCTAGCCATTGAAAACTTACGATAACCTATAAGTAATCCGGAGAAGGAGGAGAATTAGTTCATGAAATGTTACGAAAACCACCAAAGTGAATTAAGGGGAGGTTAATATGCTCACAAGTGGTGTATGTTTCTGAATAGTTTTCTAAATTTTATTATGACATTGCGTTTCGAGATTTCGTGGAACTTCAAAACAGCTTGAACTCATAAGAATCGAGTATGAGGAAAATAAGTTCATGAAAATGTTGAGAAAACCACTAAAGTGAATTAAGGGGATAAATATGCTCATAAGTGGTGTATGATTTTAATATTTCAAATTTTATTAGTTTATTATCAAGTATGCTCGAGATTTTCGTGACCTTCCATTGAAAACTGCGATAACTCATCAGAATCGCAGAGGGAGGAAACTTCAGTTCATGAAATGTTGAAAACTACTAAAGTGAATTAAGGGGATTAATGATGCTCACAAGTGGTGTATGTTTTAATATTTCAAATTTTTATTAGTACAGACAGTATGCATTTCGAGATTTTGTGAACTTCCATTGAACCGCGATAACTCATAAGAATCGAGAGGAGAAATGAAGTTCATGAAATGTTGAAAACCACTAAAGTGAATTAAGGGGATAAATATGCTCATAAGTGGTGTATGTTTCAATATTTCAAATTTTATTATGACATTATGCGCTTCTTTAGATTTCGCTGTGACCTTCCATTGAAAACTCCGATAACTCATCAGAGAATCTGAGAGGGAAGGAAAACTTAGTTCATGAAATGTTGAAAACCACCAAAGTGAATTAAGGGGATTAATATGCTCAAGTGGTGTATGTTTTAATATTTCAAATTTTATTATGATATTGTATTTGGTGATTTCCGTGAACTTCCATTGAAAAAACAGTTAAGAATCTCATAAGAATCGAGAACTAGGAAAATAAGTTCATGAAATGCTGAGAACCACTAAAGTGAATTAAGGGGATAAATATGCTCATAAGTGGTGTATGTTTCAATATTTGAAATTTTATTATGACATTGCGTTTCGAGATTTCGTGACCTTCCATTGAACAACTCATAAGAATCGAGAAGGAGGAGAATAAGTTCATGAAATGTTGAAAATCACCAAAGTGAATTAAGGGGATAAATATGCTCATAAGTGGTGTATGTTTTAATATTTCAAATTTTATTATGACATTGCATTTCTGAGATTTCGTGAACTTCCATTGAACTCATAAGAATCAGAAGGAGGAAAATAAGTTCATGAAATGTTGAAAACCACCAAAGTGAATTAAGGGGATAAATATGCTCATAAGTGGTGTATGTTTTAATATTTGAAATTTTATTATGACATTGCGCTTCGAGATTTCGTGACCTTCCATTGAAAACTCGCGATAACTCATCAGAATCGAGAGGGAGGAAACTTGTTCATGAAATGTTGAAAACCACCAAAGTGAATTAAGGATTAATATGCTCACAAGTGGTGTATGTTTTAATATTTCAAATTTTATTATGACATTGCATTTCGTGATTTCGTGAACTTCCATTGAAAACTGTAATGATAACTCATAAGAATCGAGAACTAGGAAAATAAGTTCATGAAAATGCTGAGAACCACTAAAGTGAATTAAGGGGATAAATATGCTCATAAGTGGTGTGTATGTTTTAATATTTCAAATTTTATTATGACATTGCGTTTCGAGATTTCGTGACCTTCCATTGAAAACTGCGATAACTCATCAGAATCGAGAGGAGGAAACTTAGTTCATGAAATGTTGAAAACCACCAAAGTGAATTAAGGGGATTAATATGCTCACAAGTGGTGTATGTTTCAATATTTCAAATTTTATTATGACATTGTATTTCGTGATTTCGTGAACTTCCATTGAAAACAGCGCATAACTCATAAGAATCGAGAACTAGGAAAATAAGTTCATGAAATGCTGAGAACCACTAAAGTGAATTAAGGGATAAATATGTCTCCTAAGTGGTGTATGTTTCAATATTTGAAATTTTATTATGACATTGCGATTTCGAGATTTCGTGACCTTCCATTGAACTCTATAAGAATCATGAAGGAGGGAGAATAAGTTCATGAAATGTTGAAAATCACCAAAGTGGAATTAAGGGGATAAATATGCTCATAATGTATGTCAAACTTTATTATGACATTGCTTTTCGAGATTTCGTGACCTTCCATTGAACTCATAAGAATCGTGAAGAGGAGTGAGAATAAGTTCATGAAATGTTGAAAATCACCAAAGTGAATTAAGGGGATAAATATGCTCATAAGTGGTGTATGATTTAATATTTGAAATTTTATTATGACATTATGCTTTCGAGATTTCGTGACCTTCCATTGAAAACTGCGATAACTCATCAGAATCGAGAGGGAGTGAAACTTAGTTCATCAAATGTTGAAAACCACCAAAGTGAATTAAGGGGATTAATATGCTCACAAGTGGTGTATGTTTTAATATTTCAAATTTTATTATGACATTGCATTTCGAGATTTCGTGACCTTCCATTGAAAACAGCGATAACTCATCGAATCGAGAGTGGGAGGAAACTTAGTTCATCAAATGTTCAAAACCACCAAAGTGAATTAAGGGGATTAATATGCTCACAAGTGGTGTATGTTTCAATATTTCAAATTTTATTATGACATTGCATTTCGTAATTACGTGAACTTCCATTGAAAACAGCGATAACTCATAAGAATCGAGAACTAGGAAAATAAGTTCATAAAATGCTGAGACGCACTAAAGTGAATTAAGGGGATAAATATGCTCATAAGTGGTGTATGTTTTAATATTTCAAATTTTATTATGACTTTGAATGTTACGATTACGAGCGAGATCAACACTATTTCCGTACACGAAGCACTATCGATCTGGAGGAAACTTAGTTCATCAAATGTTGAAAACCACCAAAGTGAATTAAGGGGATTAATATGCTCACAAGTGGTGTATGTTTCAATATTTCAAATTTTATTATGACATTGTATTTCAGTGATTTCGTGAACTTCCATTGAAAACAGCGATAACTCATAAGAATCGAGAACTAGGGAAAATAAGTTCATCAAATGCTGAGAACCACTAAAGTGAATTAAGGGATAAATATGCTCATAAGTGGTGTATGTTTTAATATTTCAAATTTTATTATGACATTGCGTTTCGAGATTTCGTGACCTTCCATTGAAAACTGCGATAACTCATCGAATCGAGAGGGAGGAAACTTAGTTCATGAAATGTTGAAAACCACCAAAGTGAATTAAGGGGATTAATATGCTCACAAGTGGTGTATGTTTTAATATTTCAAATTTTATTATGACATTGCATTTCGTGATTTCGGGAACTTCCACTTCAAAACAAATCACTCATAAGAATCGAGAACTAGGAAAATAAGTTCATGAAATGCTGAGAACCACTAAAGTGAATTAAGGGGATAAATATGCTCATAAGTGGTGTATGTTTTAATATTTCAAATTTTATTATGACATTATGCTGAGATTTCGTGACCTTCCATTGAAAACAGCGATAACCTCATAAGAACTCTAGAACTAGGAAACTAAGTTCATGAAATGTTGAAAACCACCAAAGTGGAATTAAGGGGATAAATATGCTCACAAGTGGTGTATGTTTTAATATTTCAAATTTTATTATGACATTAGTTCTGATTTCGTGAACCTTCCATTGAAAATGCGATAACTCATTGAAATCAGAGAACTAGGAAAATTAGTTCATGAAATGTTGAAAACCACTAAAGTGAATTAAGGGATAAATATGCTCATAAGTGGTGTATGTTTTAATATTTCAAATTTTATTATGACATTGCGTTTCGAGATTTCGTGACCTTCCATTGAAAACTATAACTCACTGTGAATCGAGGGAGGAAACTTAGTTCATGAAATGTTGAAAACCACCAAAGTGAATTAAGGGGATTAATATGCTCACAAGTGGTGTATGAATATTTCAAATTTTATTATGACATTGCATTTCAGATTTCGTGAATCTTCCAGTCATAACTCATAAGAATCGGAGAAGGAGGAAAATAAGTTCATGAAATGCTGAGAACCACCAAAGTGAATTAAGGGGATAAATATGCTCATAAGTTATGTATGTTTTAATATTTGAAATTTTATTATGACATTGCACTTTCGAGATTTCATGTGAACTTTCCATTAACAAATAAAGGCTGATAACTCATGCTGGTAAGGGTTTTAAAAATTGAGATGGAGGAAACTTAGTTCATGAAATGCTGAAAACCACCAAAGTGAATTAAGACTTAATATGCTCACAAGTGGTGTATGGTTCAATATTTCAAATTTTATTATGACATTGCATTTTCAAGATTTCGTGAACTTCCATTGAAAACAAATGCGATAACTCATAAGAATCTGTAGAACTAGGAAAATAAGTTCATGAAATGCTGAGAACCACTAAAGTGAATTAAGGGGATAAATATGCCTCATAAGTGGTGTATGTTTTAATATTTCAAATTTTATTATGACATTGTGCTTTTCCAGATTTCGTGACCTTCCATTGAAAACTGCATAATAACTCATCGAGAATCGAGAGGGAGGAAACTTAGTTCATGAAATGTTGAAAACCACCAAAGTGAATTAAGGGGATAAATATGCTCATAAGTGGTGTATGTTTTAATATTTCAAATTTTATTATGACATTGCATTTCGTGATTTCGTGAACTTCCATTGAAAATAAATGCGATAACTCATAAGAATCGAGAACTAGGAAAATAAGTTCATGAAATGTTGAGAACCACTAAAGTGAATTAAGGGGATAAATATGCTCATAAGTGGTGTATGTTTCAATAATATTTGAAATTTTATTATGACATTGCGCTTTTCGAGATTTCGTGACCTTCCATTGAACCTCATAAGAATCGAGAAGGAGGAGAATAAGTTCATGAAATGTTGAAAATCACCAAAGTGAATTAAGGGGATAAATATGCTCATAATATGTCAAACTTTATTATGACATTGCTGAGATTTCGTGACCTTCCATTGAACTCATAAGAATCGTGGAAGGAGGAAAATAAGTTCATGAAATGTTGAGAATCACCAAAGTGGAATTAAGGGGATAAATATGCTCATAAGTGGTGTATGTTTTAATATTTCAAATTTTATTATGACATTGCGTTTCGAGATTTCGTGACCTTCCTATTGAAAACTGCGATAACTCATCAGAATCGAGAGGGAGGAAACTTAGTTCATGAAATGTTGAAAACCACCAAAGTGAATTAAGGGGGATTAATATGCTCACAAGTGGTGTATGTTTTAATATTTCAAATTTTATTATGACATTGCATTTCGTGATTTCGTGAACTTCCATTGAAAACAGCGATAACTCATAAGAATCGAGAACTAGGAAAATAAGTTCATGAAATGCTGAGAACCACTAAAGTGAATTAAGGGGATAAATATGCTCCTAAGTGGTGTATGTTTCAATATTTCAAATTTTATTATGACATTGCGCTTTCGAGATTTCGTGACCTTCCATTGAAAACTCGCGATAACTCATCAGAATCGAGAGGAGGAAACTTAAGTTCATGAAATGTTGAAAACCACCAAAGTGAATTAAGGGGATTAATATGCTCACAAGTGGTGTATGTTTCAATATTTCAAATTTTATTATGACATTGCGTTTTGTGATTTCGTGAACTTCCATTGAAAACTGATAACTCATAAGAATCGAGAAGGAGGAGAATAAGTTCATGAAATGTTGAAAACCACCAAAGTGAATTAAGGGGATAAATATGCTCATAAGTGGTGTATGTTTCAATATTTGAAATTTTATTATGACATTGCGTTTCGAGATTTCGTGACCTTCCATTGAAAACCGCGATAACTCATAAGAATCGAGGAAGGAGGAGAATAAGTTCATGAAATGTTGAAAATCACCAAAGTGAAATAAGGGGATAAATATGCTCACAAGTGGTGTATGTTTTAATATTTGAAATTTTATTATGACATTGCATTTCGAGATTTCGTGAACTTCCATTGAAAACAGCGATAACTCATCAGAATCGAGAGGGAGGAAACTTAGTTCATGAAATGTTGAAAACCACCAAAGTGAATTAAGGGGATTAATATGCTCACAAGTGGTGTATGTTTCAATATTTCAAATTTTATTATGACATTGCATTTCGAGGATTTCTCGAACTTCCATTGAAAACAGCATGTAACTCATAAGAATCGAGAACTAGGAAAAAATAAGTTCATGAAATGCTGAGAACCACTAAAGTGAATTAAGGGGATAAATATGCTCATAAGTGGTGTATGTTTTAATATTTCAAATTTTATTATGACATTGCGTTTCGAGATTTCGTGACCTTCCATTGAAAACCGCGATAACTCATCGAATCGAGAGGAGGAAACTTAGTTCATGAAATGTTGAAAACCACCAAAGTGAATTAAGTGGGATTAATATGCTCACAAGTGGTGTATGTTTTAATATTTCAAATTTTATTATGACATCGCATTTCGTGATTTCGTGAACTTCCATTGAAAACAATGCGATAACTCATAAGAATCGAGAACTAGGAAAAATAAGTTCATGAAATGCTGAAAACCACCAAAGTGAATTAAGGGGATAAATATGCTCATAAGTGGTGTATGTTTTAATATTTCAAATTTTATTATGACATTGCGTTTCGAGATTTCGTGACCTTCCATTGAAAATCAAGCGATAACTCATCGAATCGAGAGGGAGGAAACTTAGTTCATGAAATGTTGAAAACCACTAAAGTGAATTAAGGGGATTAATATGCTCACAAGTGGTGTATGTTTCAATATTTCAAATTTTATTATGACATTGCATTTCGTGATTTCGTGAACTTCCCATTGAAAACAATAACTCATAAGAATCGAGAACTAGGAGAAATAAGTTCATGAAATGCTGAGAATCACCAAAGTGAATTAAGGGGATAAATATGCTCATAAGTGGTGTATGTTTTAATATTTCAAATTTTATTATGACATTGCTTTTCGAGATTTCGTGACCTTCCATCGAAAACTCGATAACTCATCGAATCGAAGGAGGAGAATAAGTTCATGAAATGTTGAAAATCACCAAAGTGAATTAAGGGGATTAAATATGCTCATAAGTGGTGTATGATTTAATATTTCAAATTTTATTATGACATTGCGTTTCGAGATTTCGTGACCTTCCATTGAAAACTGCGATAACTCATAAGAATCGAGAGGAGGAAACTTAGTTCATGAAATGTTGAAAACCACCAAAGTGAATTAAGGGGATTAATATGCTCACAAGTGGTGTATGTTTTAATATTTCAAATTTTATTATGACATTGCATTTCGTGATTTCGTGAACTTCCATTGAAAAACAGCGATAACTCATAAGAATCGAGAACTAGGAAAACTAAGTTCATGAAATGCTGAGAACCACTAAAGTGAATTAAGGGGATAAATATGCTCACAAGTGGTGTATGTTTTAATATTTCAAATTTTATTATGACATTGCGTTTCGAGATTTCGCTATGGACCTTCCATTGAAAACCGCGATAACTCATAAGAATCGAAGGAGGAGGAATAAGTTCATGAAATGTTGAAAACCACCAAAGTGAATTAAGGGGATAAATATGCTCATAAGTGGTGTATGTTTTAATATTTCAAATTTTATTATGACATTGCGTTTCGAGATTTCGTGACCTTCCATTGAAAACTCATGATAACTCATAAGAATCGAGAAGGAGGAGAAATAAGTTCATGAAATGTTGAAAACCACCAAAGTGAATTAAGGGGATAAATATGCTCATAAGTGGTGTATGTTTTAATATTTGAAATTTTATTATGACATTGCGTTTCGAGATTTCGTGACCTTCCATTGATCCGATACTCATAAGAATCGAGAAGGGAGGAGAATAAGTTCATGAAATGTTGAAAATCACCAAAGTGAATTAAGGGGATAAATATGCTCATAAGTGGTGTATGTTTTAATATTTCAAATTTTATTATGACATTATGCGCTTCGAGATTTCGTGGACCTTCCATTGAAAACCGCGATAACTCATAAGAATCGAGAAGAGGAAAATGTAAGTTCATGAAATGTTGAAAATCACCAAAGTGAATTAAGGGGATAAATATGCTCACAAGTGGTGTATGTTTTAATATTTCAAATTTTATTATGACATTGCATTTCGTGATTTCGTGAACTTCCATTGAAAACAGCAATAACTCATAAGAATCGAGAACTAGGAAAATAAGTTCATGAAATGCTGAAAACCACCAAAGTGAATTAAGGGGATAAATATGCTCATAAGTGGTGTATGTTTTAATATTTCAAATTTTATTATGACATCATGCGTTTCGAGATTTCGTGACCTTCCATTGAAAACCGCGATAACTCATCAGAATCGAGAGGGAGGAAACTTAGTTCATGAAATGTTGAAAACCACCAAAGTGAATTAAGTGGGATTAATATGCTCACAAGTGGTGTATGTTTTAATATTTCAAATTTTATTATGACATTGCATTTCGTGATTTCGTGAACTTCCATTGAAAACAGCGATAACTCATAAGAATCGAGAACTAGGAAAATAAGTTCATGAAATGCTGAGAACCACTAAAGTGAATTAAGGGGATAAATATGCTCCTAAGTGGTGTATGTTTCAATATTTGAAATTTTATTATGACATTTGCGTTTCGAGATTTCGTGACCTTCCATTGAAACTCATAAGAACTCATGAAGGAGGAGAAAATAAGTTCATGAAATGTTGAAAATCACCAAAGTGAATTAAGGGGATAAATATGCTCATAAGTGGTGTATGTTTCAATATTTCAAATTTTATTATGACATTTGCATTTCGAGATTTCGTGACCTTCCATTGAAAACATAACTCATCGAATCGAGAGGGAGGAAAATAAGTTCATGAAATGTTGAAAACCACCAAAGTGAATTAAGGGGATAAATATGCTCACAAGTGGTGTATGTTTTAATATTTCAAATTTTATTATGACATTGCATTTCGTGATTTCGTGAACTTCCATTGAAAACAGTGATAACTCATAAGAATCGAGAGGGAGGAAACTTAGATCATGAAAGGTTGAAGACCACGAAAGTGAATTAATGGGATTAATATGCTCACAAGTGGTGTATGTTTTAATATTTCAAATTTTATTATGACATTGCGTTTCGAGATTTCGTGACCTTCCATTGAAAACTGCGATAACTCATCAGAATCGAGAGGGAGGAAACTTAGTTCATGAAATGTTGAAAACCACCAAAGTGAATTAAGGGGATTAATATGCTCACAAGTGGTGTATGTTTCAATATTTCAAATTTTATTATGACATTGCATTTCGTGATTTCGTGAACTTCCATTGAAAACAGCGATAACTCATAAGAATCGAGAACTAGGAAAATAAGTTCATGAAATGCTGAGAACCACTAAAGTGAATTAAGGGGATAAATATGCTCCTAAGTGTTGTATGTTTCAATATTTGAAATTTTATTATGACTTTGCGTTTCGAGATTTCGTGACCTTCCATTGAACTCATAAGAATCATGAAGGAGGAGAATAAGTTCATGAAATGTTGAAAATCACCAAAGTGAATTAAGGGGATAAATATGCTCATAATATGTCAAACTTTATTATGACATTGCTTTTCGAGATTTCGTGACCTTCCATTGAACTCATAAGAATCGTGAAGGAGGAGAATAAGTTCATGAAATGTTGAAAATCACCAAAGTGAATTAAGGGGATAAATATGCTCATAAGTGGTGTATGATTTAATATTTGAAATTTTATTATGACATTGCGTTTCGAGATTTCGTGACCTTCCATTGAAAACTGCGATAACTCATCAGAATCGAGAGGGAGGAAACTTAGTTCATCAAATGTTGAAAACCACCAAAGTGAATTAAGGGGATTAATATGCTCACAAGTGGTGTATGTTTTAATATTTCAAATTTTAAGATGAGATTGGATTCGTGGAGGTCGAGAGTTTCGATTTAGATTGTCGGCGACTCATAAGAATCGAGAACTAGGAAAATAAGTTCATGAAATGCTGAGAACCACTAAAGTGAATTAAGGGGATAAATATGCTCATAAGTGGTGTATGTTTTAATATTTCAAATTTTATTATGACATTGCGTTTCGAGATTTCGTGACCTTCCATTGAAAACTGCGATAACTCATCAGAATCGAGAGGGAGGAAACTTAGTTCATGAAATGTTGAAAACCACCAAAGTGAATTAAGGGGATTAATATGCTCACAAGTGGTGTATGTTTCAATATTTCAAATTTTATTATGACATTGCATTTCGTGATTTCGTGAACTTCCATTGAAAACAGCGATAACTCATAAGAATCGAGAACTAGGAAAATAAGTTCATGAAATGCTGAGAACCACTAAAGTGAATTAAGGGGATAAATATGCTCCTAAGTTGTGTATGTTTCAATATTTGAAATTTTATTATGACATTCTCAAGCTTCGAGATTTCGTGACCTTCCATTGAACTCATAAGAATCATGAAAGGAGGAGAATAAGTTCATGAAATGTTGAAAATCACCAAAGTGAATTAAGGGGATAAATATGCTCATAATATGTCAAATATTTGAAATTTTATTATGACATTGCTTTTCGAGATTTCGTGACCTTCCATTGAAAACTGCGAGAACTCATCAAGAATCGGAAGGAGGAGAATAAGTTCATGAAATGTCAAAATCACCAAAGTGAATTAAGGGGATAAATATGCTCATAAGTGGTGTATGATTTAATATTTGAAATTTTATTATGACATTGCGCTCGAGATTTCGTGACCTTCCATTGAAAACTGCGATAACTCATCAGAATCGAGAGGGAGGAAACTTAGTTCATCAAATGTTGAAAACCACCAAAGTGAATTAAGGGGATTAATATGCTCACAAGTGGTGTATGTTTTAATATTTCAAATTTTATTATGACATTGCATTTCGTGATTTCGTGAACTTCCATTGAAAACAGCGGTAACTCATAAGAATCGAGAACTAGGAAAATAAGTTCATGAAATGCTGAGAACCACTAAAGTGAATTAAGGGGATAAATATGCTCATAAGTGGTGTATGTTTCAATAATATAAAATGAGTGATGACTAGGGAATGAGTGTAGTTGTCAGTTGCCACTGAAACATGAGATAAATAAAAAGAATCGAGAGGGAGGAAACTTAGTTCATGAAATGTTGAAAACCACCAAAGTGAATTAAGGGGATTAATATGCTCACAAGTGGTGTATGTTTCAATATTTCAAATTTTATTATGACATTGCATTTCGTGATTTCGTGAACTTCCATTGAAAACAGCGATAACTCATAAGAATCGAGAACTAGGAAAATAAGTTCATGAAATGCTGAGAACCACTAAAGTGAATTAAGGGGATAAATATGCTCCTAAGTGTTGTATGTTTCAATATTTGAAATTTTATTATGACTTTGCTTTTCGAGATTTCGTGACCTTCCATTGAACTCATAAGAATCATGAAGGAGGAGAATAAGTTCATGAAATGTTGAAAATCACCAAAGTGAATTAAGGGGATAAATATGCTCATAATATGTCAAACTTTATTATGACATTGCTTTTCGAGATTTCGTGACCTTCCATTGAACTCATAAGAATCTGGAAGGAGGAGAATAAGTTCATGAAATGTTGAAAATCACCAAAGTGAATTAAGGGGATAAATATGCTCATAAGTGGTGTATGATTTAATATTTGAAATTTTATTATGACATTGCGTTTCGAGATTTCGTGACCTTCCATTGAAAACTGCGATAACTCATCAGAATCGAGAGGGAGGAAACTTAGTTCATCAAATGTTGAAAACCACCAAAGTGAATTAAGGGGATTAATATGCTCACAAGTGGTGTATGTTTTAATATTTCAAATTTTATTATGACATTGCATTTCGTGATTTCGTGAACTTCCATTGAAAACAGCGATAACTCATAAGAATCGAGAACTAGGAAAATAAGTTCATGAAATGCTGAGAACCACTAAAGTGAATTAAGGGGATAAATATGCTCATAAGTGGTGTATGTTTTAATATTTCAAATTTTATTATGACATTGCGTTTCGAGATTTCGTGACCTTCCATTGAAAACTGCGATAACTCATCAGAATCGAGAGGGAGGAAACTAAGTTCATGAAATGCTGAGAACCACTAAAGTGAATTAAGGGGATTAATATGCTCACAAGTGGTGTATGTTTTAATATTTCAAATTTTATTATGACATTGCGTTTCGAGATTTCGTGACCTTCCATTGAAAACTGCGATAACTCATCAGAATCGAGAGGGAGGAAACTTAGTTCATGAAATGTTGAAAACCACCAAAGTGAATTAAGGGGATTAATATGCTCACAAGTGGTGTATGTTTCAATATTTCAAATTTTATTATGACATTGCATTTCGTGATTTCGTGAACTTCCATTGAAAACAGCGATAACTCATAAGAATCGAGAACTAGGAAAATAAGTTCATGAAATGCTGAGAACCACTAAAGTGAATTAAGGGGATAAATATGCTCATAAGTGGTGTATGATTTAATATTTGAAATTTTATTATGACATTGCGTTTCGAGATTTCGTGACCTTCCATTGAAAACCTCGATAACTCAAGAATCATGAAGGAGGAGAATAAGTTCATGAAATGTTGAAAACCACCAAAGTGAATTAAGGGGATAAATATGCTCACAAGTATGTTTTAATATTTCAAATTTTATTATGACATTGCTTTTCGAGATTTCGTGACCTTCCATTGAAAACAGAACTCATAAGAATCGTGGAAGGAGGAGAATAAGTTCATGAAATGTTGAAAATCACCAAAGTGAATTAAGGGGATAAATAATATGCTCATAAGTGGTGTATGTTTTAATATTTCAAATTTTATTATGACATTGCGTTTCGAGATTTCGTGACCTTCCATTGAAAACTGCGATAACTCATCAGAATCGAGAGGGAGGAAACTTAGTTCCTGAAATGTTGAAAACCACCAAAGTGAATTAAGGGGATTAATATGCTCACAAGTGGTGTATGTTTTAATAGTTCAAATTTTCTTATGACATTGCATTTCGTGATTTCGTGAATTCCATTGAAAACAGCGGTAACTCATAAGAATCGAGAACTAGGAAAATAAGTTCATGAAATGCTGAGAACCACTAAAGTGAATTAAGGGGATAACTATTTTCTTTAGTGGTGTGTGTTTTACTATTTTATACTTTCTTATGCCATTCGGCNTTCTGACTTCGTGACCTTCCATTGAAAACTGCGATAACTCATCAGAATCGAGAGGGAGGAAACTTAGTTCATGAAATGTTGAAAACCACTAAAGTGAATTCATGGGATTAATATGCTCACAAGTGGTGTATGTTTCAATATTTCAAATTTTATTATGACATTGCATTTCGTGATTTCGTGAACTTCCATTGAAAACAGCGATAACTCATAAGAATCGAGAACTAGGAAAATAAGTTCATGAAATGCTGAGAACCACTAAAGTGAATTAAGGGGATAAATATGCTCCTAAGTGTTGTATGTTTCAATATTTGAAATTTTATTATGACTTTGCGTTCGAGATTTCGTGGACCTTTCCATTGAACTCATAAGAATCATGAAGGAGGAGAATAAGTTCATGAAATGTTGAAAATCACCAAAGTGAATTAAGGGGATAAATATGCTCATAATATGTCAAACTTTATTATGACATTGCTTTTCGAGATTTCGTGACCTTCCATTGAACTCATAAGAATCGTGAAGGAGGAGAATAAGTTCATGAAATGTTGAAAATCACCAAAGTGAATTAAGGGGATAAATATGCTCATAAGTGGTGTATGATTTAATATTTGAAATTTTATTATGACATTGCGTTTCGAGATTTCGTGACCTTCCATTGAAAACTGCGATAACTCATCAGAATCGAGAGGGAGGAAACTTAGTTCATCAAATGTTGAAAACCACCAAAGTGAATTAAGGGGATTAATATGCTCACAAGTGGTGTATGTTTTAATATTTCAAATTTTATTATGACATTGCATTTCGAGATTTCGTGACCTTCCATTGAAAACTGCGATAACTCATCAGAATCGAGAGGGAGGAAACTTAGTTCATCAAATGTTGAAAACCACCAAAGTGAATTAAGGGGATTAATATGCTCACAAGTGGTGTATGTTTTAATATTTCAAATTTTATTATGACATTGCGTTTCGAGATTTCGTGACCTTCCATTGAAAACTGCGATAACTCATCAGAATCGAGAACTAGGAAAATAAGTTCATGAAATGTTGAGAACCACTAAAGTGAATTAAGGGGATAAATATGCTCCTAAGTGGTGTATGATTTAATATTTGAAATTTTATTATGACATTGCGTTTCGAGATTTCGTGACCTTCCATTGAAAACTGCGATAACTCATCAGAATCGAGAGGGAGGAAACTTAGTTCATCAAATGTTGAAAACCACCAAAGTGAATTAAGGTGATTAATATGCTCATAAGTGGTGTATGTTTTAATATTTCAAATTTTATTATGACATTGCGTTTCGAGATTTCGTGACCTTCCATTGAAAACAGCGATAACTCATAAGAATCGAGAGGGAGGAAACTTAGTTCATCAAATGTTGAAAACCACCAAAGTGAATTAAGGGGATAAATATGCTCATAAGTGGTGTATGTTTTAATATTTCAAATTTTATTATGACATTGCGTTTCGAGATTTCGTGACCTTCCATTGAACTCATAAGAATCATGAAGGAGGAGAATAAGTTCATGAAATGTTGAAAATCACCAAAGTGAATTAAGGGGATAAATATGCTCATAAGTGGTGTATGTTTTAATATTTGAAATTTTATTATGACATTGCGTTTCGAGAGTTTGTGACAATCCATTGAAAACTGCGATAACTCATCAGAATCGAGAGGGAGGAAACTTAGTTCATCAAATGTTGAAAACCACCAAAGTGAATTAAGGGGATTAATATGCTCACAAGTGGTGTATGTTTTAATATTTCAAATTTTATTATGACATTGCATTTCGTGATTTCGTGAACTTCCATTAAAAACAGCGATAACTCATAAGAATCGAGAACTAGGAAAATAAGTTCATGAAATGCTGAGAACCACTAAAGTGAATTAAGGGGATAAATATGCTCATAAGTGGTGTATGTTTTAATATTTCAAATTTTATTATGACATTGCGTTTCGAGATTTCGTGACCTTCCATTGAAAACTGCGATAACTCATAAGAATCGAGAGGGAGGAAACTTAGTTCATGAAATGTTGAAAATCACCAAAGTGAATTAAGGGGATTAATATGCTCACAAGTGGTGTATGTTTAAATATTTCAAATTTTATTAAGACCTTTCTTTTCTTTAATTATT
>JAMKOQ010000351.1:0-106989 GCA_026770425.1 Boechera divaricarpa | reverse complement strand
CTCCGAATCATTTAAAAAAAAATTTGAAAACCACTAAAGTGAAGTCAGGGGATTAATATGCTCACAAGTGGTGTATGTTTTAATATTTCAAATTTTATTATGACATTGCATTTCGTGATTTCGTGAACTTCCATTGAAAACAGCGGTTACTCATAAGAATCGAGAACTAGGAAAATAAGTTCATGAAATGCTGAGAACCACTAAAGTGAATTAAGGGGATAAATATGCTCATAAGTGGTGTATGTTTTAATATTTCAAATTTTATTATGACATTGCGTTTCGAGATTTCGTGACCTTCCATTGAAAACTGCGATAACTCATCAGAATCGAGAGGAGGAAACTTAGTTCATGAAATGTTGAAAACCACCAAAGTGAATTAAGGGGATTAATATGCTCACAAGTGGTGTATGTTTCAATATTTCAAATTTTATTATGACATTGCATTTCGTGATTTCGTGAACTTCCATTGAAAACAGCGATAACTCATAAGAATCGAGAACTAGGAAAATAAGTTCATGAAATGTTGAGAACCACTAAAGTGAATTAAGGGGATAATATGCTCATAAGTGGTGTATGTTTCAATATTTGAAATTTTATTATGACATTGCGTTTCGAGATTTCGTGACCTTCCATTGAAAACTCATATAACTCATGAATCGAGAGGGAGGAATAAGTTCATGAAATGTTGAAAACCACCAAAGTGAATTAAGGGGATAAATATGCTCACAAGTGGTGTATGTTTTAATATTTCAAATTTTATTATGACATTGCTTTTCGAGATTTCGTGACCTTCCATTGAAAACTGCGATAACTCATCGAATCGAACTAGGAAAATAAGTTCATGAAATGTTGAAAATCACCAAAGTGAATTAAGGGGATAAATATGCTCATAAGTGGTGTATGTTTTAATATTTCAAATTTTATTATGACATTGCGTTTCGAGATTTCGTGACCTTCCATTGAAAACCGCGATAACTCATAAGAATCGAGAACTAGGAGAATAAGTTCATGAAATGTTGAAAACCACCAAAGTGAATTAAGGGGATAAATATGCTCATAAGTGGTGTATGTTTTAATATTTGAAATTTTATTATGACATTGCTTCGAGATTTCGTGACCTTCCATTGAAAACTGCGATAACTCATCGAATCGAGAGGGAGGAAACTTAGTTCATCAAATGTTGAAAACCACCAAAGTGAATTAAGGGGATTAATATGCTCACAAGTGGTGTATGTTTTAATATTTCAAATTTTATTATGACATTGCATTTCGTGATTTCGTGAACTTCCATTGAAAACAGCGATAACTCATAAGAATGGAGAACAAGGAAAATAAGTTCATGAAATGCTGTGAACCACTAAAGTGAATTAAGGGGATAAATATGCTCATAAGTGGTGTATGTTTTAATATTTCAAATTTTATTATGACATTGCGTTTCGAGATTTAGTGACCTTCCATTGAAAACGGATAACTCATCGTAATCGAGAGGGAGGAAACTTAGTTCATGAAATGTTGAAAACCACCAAAGTGAATTAAGGGGATTAATATGCTCACAAGTGGTGTATGTTTCAATATTTCAAATTTTATTATGACATTGCATTTCGTGATTTCGTGAACTTCCATTGAAAACAGCGATAACTCATAAGAATCGAGAACTAGGAAAATAAGTTCATGAAATGCTGAGAACCACTAAAGTGAATTAAGGGGATAAATATGCTCATAAGTGGTGTATGTTTTAATATTTCAAATTTTATTATGACATTGCGTTTCGAGATTTCGTGACCTTCCATTGAACTCGATAACTCATCAGACCGAGAGGGAGGAGAATAAGTTCATGAAATGTTGAAAACCACCAAAGTGAATTAAGGGGATTAATATGCTCACAAGTGGTGTATGTTTTAATATTTCAAATTTTATTATGACATTGCATTTCGTGATTTCGTTGAACTTCCATTGAAAACAGCGATAACTCATAAGAATCGAGAACTAGGAAAATATGTTCATAAAATGCTGAGAACCACTAAAGTGAATTAAGGGGATAAATATGCTCATAAGTGGTGTATGTTTTAATATTTGAAATTTTATTATGACATTGCGTTTCGAGATTTCGTGACCTTCCATTGAAAACTGCGATAACTCATCAGAATCGAGAGGGAGGAAACTTAGTTCATCAAATGTTGAAAACCACCAAAGTGAATTAAGGGGATTAATATGCTCACAAGTGGTGTATGTTTTAATATTTCAAATTTTATTATGACATTGCGTTTCGAGATTTCGTGACCTTCCATTGAAAACTGCGATAACTCATCAGAATCGAGAGGGAGGAAACTTAGTTCATGAAATGTTGAAAACCACCAAAGTGAATTAAGGGGATTAATATGCTCACAAGTGGTGTATGTTTCAATATTTCAAATTTTATTATGACATTGCATTTCGTGATTTCGTGAACTTCCATTGAAAACAGCGATAACTCATAAGAATCGAGAACTAGGAAAATAAGTTCATGAAATGCTGAGAACCACTAAAGTGAATTAAGGGGATAAATATGCTCCTAAGTGTTGTATGTTTCAATATTTGAAATTTTATTATGACTTTGCGTTTCGAGATTTCGTGACCTTCCATTGAACTCATAAGAATCATGAAGGAGGAGAATAAGTTCATGAAATGTTGAAAATCACCAAAGTGAATTAAGGGGATAAATATGCTCATAATATGTCAAACTTTATTATGACATTGCTTTTCGAGATTTCGTGACCTTCCATTGAACTCATAAGAATCGTGAAGGAGGAGAATAAGTTCATGAAATGTTGAAAATCACCAAAGTGAATTAAGGGGATAAATATGCTCATAAGTGGTGTATGATTTAATATTTGAAATTTTATTATGACATTGCCTTTCGAGATTTCGTGACCTTCCATTGAAAACTGCGAAAACTCATCAGAATCGAGAGGGAGGAAACTTAGTTCATCAAATGTTGAAAACCACCAAAGTGAATTAAGGGGATTAATATGCTCACAAGTGGTGTATGTTTTAATATTTCAAATTTTATTATGACATTGCATTTCGTGATTTCGTGAACTTCCATTGAAAACAGCGGTAACTCATAAGAATCGAGAACTAGGAAAATAAGTTCATGAAATGCTGAGAACCACTAAAGTGAATTAAGGGGATAAATATGCTCATAAGTGGTGTATGTTTTAATATTTCAAATTTTATTATGACATTGCGTTTCGAGATTTCGTGACCTTCCATTGAAAACTGCGATAACTCATATTTGTCGAGATGCAGGAAACTTAGTGCATGAAATGCTGAAAACCACTAAAGTTAATTCAGGCGATTAATATGCTCACAAGTGGTGTATGGTTCAATATTTCAAATTTTATTATGACATTGCATTTCGTGATTTCGTGAACTTCCATTGAAAACAGCGATAACTCATAAGAATCGAGAACTAGGAAAATAAGTTCATGAAATGCTGAGAACCACTAAAGTGAATTAAGGGGATAAATATGCTCATAAGTGGTGTATGTTTTAATATTTCAAATTTTATTATGACATTGCGTTTCGAGATTTCATATCGTACGATCGACGTGTAGGGTAAGAGAGTAGATCTGGGTGGTCGGCGTATCATTAAAAAAAAAGTAGAAAACCAGAAAAGTGAATTAAGGGGATTAATATACTCACAAGTGGTGTATGTTTCAATATTTCAAATTTTATTATGACATTGCATTTCGTGATTTCGTGAACTGCCATTAAAAACAGCGATAACTCATAAGAATCGAGAACTAGGAAAATAAGTTCATGAAATGCTGAGAACCACTAAAGTGAATTAAGGGGATAAATATGCTCATAAGTGGTGTATGTTTTAATATTTCAAATTTTATTATGACATTGCGTTTCGAGATTTCGTGACCTTCCATTGAAAACTGCGATAACTCATCGAATCGAGAGGGAGGAAACTTAGTTCATGAAATGTTGAAAACCACCAAAGTGAATTAAGGGGATTAATATGCTCACAAGTGGTGTATGTTTCAATATTTCAAATTTTATTATGACATTGCATTTCGTGATTTCGTGAACTTCCATTGAAAACAGCGATAACTCATAAGAATCGAGAACTAGGAAAATAAGTTCATGAAATGCTGAGAACCACTAAAGTGAATTAAGGGGATAAATATGCTCATAAATGGTGTATGTTTTAATATTTCAAATTTTATTATGACATTGCGTTTCGAGATTTCGTGACCTTCCATTGAAAACTGCGATAACTCATCATAATCGAGAGGGAGGAAACTTAGTTCATGAAATGTTGAAAACCACCAAAGTGAATTAAGGGGATTAATATGCTCACAAGTGGTGTATGTTTCAATATTTCAAATTTTATTATGACATTGCATTTCGTGATTTCGTGAACTTCCATTGAAAACAGCGATAACTCATAAGAATCGAGAACTAGGAAAATAAGTTCATGAAATGCTGAGAACCACTAAAGTGAATTAAGGGGATAAATATGCTCCTAAGTGTTGTATGTTTCAATATTTGAAATTTTATTATGACTTTGCGTTTCGAGATTTCGTGACCTTCCATTGAACTCATAAGAATCATGAAGGAGGAGAATAAGTTCATGAAATGTTGAAAATCACCAAAGTGAATTAAGGGGATAAATATGCTCATAATATGTCAAACTTTATTATGACATTGCTTTTCGAGATTTCGTGACCTTCCATTGAACTCATAAGAATCGTGAAGGAGGAGAATAAGTTCATGAAATGTTGAAAATCACCAAAGTGAATTAAGGGGATAAATATGCTCATAAGTGGTGTATGATTTAATATTTGAAATTTTATTATGACATTGCGTTTCGAGATTTCGTGACCTTCCATTGAAAACTGCGATAACTCATCAGAATCGAGAGGGAGGAAACTTAGTTCATCAAATGTTGAAAACCACCAAAGTGAATTAAGGGGATTAATATGCTCACAAGTGGTGTATGTTTTAATATTTCAAATTTTATTATGACATTGCATTTCGTGATTTCGTGAACTTCCATTGAAAACAGCGATAACTCATAAGAATCGAGAACTAGGAAAATAAGTTCATGAAATGCTGAGAACCACTAAAGTGAATTAAGGGGATAAATATGCTCATAAGTGGTGTATGTTTTAATATTTCAAATTTTATTATGACATTGCGTTTCGAGATTTCGTGACCTTCCATTGAAAACTGCGATAACTCATCGAATCGAGAGGGAGGAAACTTAGTTCATGAAATGTTGAAAACCACCAAAGTGAATTAAGGGGATTAATATGCTCACAAGTGGTGTATGTATCAATATTTCAAATTTTATTATGACATTGCATTTCGTGATTTCGTGAACTTCCATTGAAAACAGCGATAACTCATAAGAATCGAGAACTAGGAAAATAAGTTCATGAAATGTTGAAAATCACCAAAGTGAATTAAGGGGATAAATATGCTCATAAGTGGTGTATGATTTAATATTAGAAATTTTATTATGACATTACGTTTCGAGATTTCCTGACCTTCCATTGAAAACTGCGATAACTCATCAGAATCGAGAGGGAGGAAACTTAGTTCATCAAATGTTGAAAACCACCAAAGTGAATTAAGGGGATTAATATGCTCACAAGTGGTGTATGTTTTAATATTTCAAATTTTATTATGACATTGCGTTTCGAGATTTCGTGACCTTCCATTGAAAACTGCGATAACTCATCAGAATCGAGAGGGAGGAAACTTAGTTCATGAAATATAGAAAACCACCAAAGTGAATTAAGGGGATTAATATGCTCACAAGTGGTGTATGTTTTAATATTTCAAATTTTATTATGACATTGCATTTCGTGATTTCGTGAACTTCCATTGAAAACAGCGGTAACTCATAAGAATCGAGAACTAGGAAAATAAGTTCGTGAAATGCTGAGAACCACTAAAGTGAATTAAGGGGATAAATATGCTCATAAGTGGTGGATGTTTTAATATTTCAAATTTTATTATGACATTGCGTTTCGAGATTTCGTGACCTTCCATTGAAAACTGCGATAACTCATCAGAATCGAGAGGGAGGAAACTTAGTTCATCAAATGTTGAAAACCACCAAAGTGAATTAAGGGGATTAATATGCTCACAAGTGGTGTATGTTTCAATATTTCAAATTTTAGTATGACATTGCATTTCGTGATTTCGTGAACTTCCATTGAAAACAGTGATAACTCATAAGAATCGAGAACTAGGAAAATAAGTTCATGAAATGCTGAGAACCACTAAAGTGAATTAAGGGGATAAATATGCTCCTAAGTGTTGTATGTTTCAATATTTGAAATTTTATTATGACTTTGCGTTTCGAGATTTCGTGACCTTCCATTGAACTCATAAGAATCATGAAGGAGGAGAATAAGTTCATGAAATGTTGAAAATCACCAAAGTGAATTAAGGGGATAAATATGCTCATAATATGTCAAACGTGTATGATTTAATATTAGAAATTTTATTATGACATTGCGTTTCGAGATTTCGTGACCTTCCATTGAAAACTGCGATAACTCATCAGAATCGAGAGGGAGGAAACTTAGTTCATCAAATGTTGAAAACCACCAAAGTGAATTAAGGGGATTAATATGCTCACAAGTGGTGTATGTTTTAATATTTCAAATTTTATTATGACATTGCGTTTCGTGATTTCGTGAACTTCCATTGAAAACAGCGGTAACTCATAAGAATCGAGAACTAGGAAAATAAGTTCATGAAATGCTGAGAACCACTAAAGTGAGTTAAGGGGATAAATATACTCATAAATGGTGTATGTTTTAATATTTCAAATTTTATTATGACATTGCGTTTCGAGATTTCGTGACCTTCCATTGAAAACTGCGATAACTCATCAGAATCGAGAGGGAGGAAACTTAGTTCATGAAATGTTGAAAACCACCAAAGTGAATTAAGGGGATTAATATGCTCACAAGTGGTGTATGTATCAATATTTCAAATTTTATTATGACATTGCATTTCGTGATTTCGTGAACTTCCATTGAAAACAGCGATAACTCATAAGAATCGAGAACTAGGAAAATAAGTTCATGAAATGCTGAGAACCACTAAAGTGAATTAAGGGGATAAATATGCTCCTAAGTGTTGTATGTTTCAATATTTGAAATTTTATTATGACTTTGCGTTTTGAGATTTCGTGACCTTCCATTGAACTCATAAGAATCATGAAGGAGGAGAATAAGTTCATGAAATGTTGAAAATCACCAAAGTGAATTAAGGGGATAAATATGCTCATAAGTGGTGTATGATTTAATATTAGAAATTTTATTATGACATTACGTTTCGAGATTTCCTGACCTTCCATTGAAAACTGCGATAACTCATCAGAATCGAGAGGGAGGAAACTTAGTTCATCAAATGTTGAAAACCACCAAAGTGAATTAAGGGGATTAATATGCTCACAAGTGGTGTATGTTTTAATATTTCAAATTTTATTATGACATTGCGTTTCGAGATTTCGTGACCTTCCATTGAAAACTGCGGTAACTCATAAGAATCGAGAACTAGGAAAATAAGTTCATGAAATGCTGAGAACCACTAAAGTGAATTAAGGGGATAAATATGCTCATAAGTGGTGGATGTTTTAATATTTCAAATTTTATTATGAGATTGCGTTTCGAGATTTCGTGACCTTCCATTGAAAACTGCGATAACTCATCAGAATCGAGAGGGAGGAAACTTAGTTCATGAAATGTTGAAAACCACCAAAGTGAATTAAGGGGATTAATATGCTCACAAGTGGTGTATGTTTCAATATTTCAAATTTTATTATGACATTGCATTTCGTGATTTCGTGAACTTCCATTAAAAACAGCGATAACTCATAAGAATCGAGAACTAGGAAAATAAGTTCATGAAATGCTGAGAACCACTAAAGTAAATTAAGGGGATAAATATGCTCATAAATGGTGTATGTTTTAATATTTCAAATTTTATTATGACATTGCGTTTCGAGATTTCGTGACCTTCCATTGAAAACTGCGATAACTCATCAGAATCGAGAGGGAGGAAACTTAGTTCATGAAATGTTGAAAACCACTAAAGTGAATTAAGGGGATTAATATGCTCACAAGTGGTGTATGGTTCAATATTTCAAATTTTATTATGACATTGCATTTCGTGATTTCGTGAACTTCCATTGAAAACAGCGATAACTCATAAGAATCGAGAACTAGGAAAATAAGTTCATGAAATGCTGAGAACCACTAAAGTGAATTAAGGGGATAAATATGCTCATAAGTGGTGTATGTTTTAATATTTCAAATTTTATTATGACATTGCGTTTCGAGATTTCGTGACCTTCCATTGAAAACTGCGATAACTCATCAGAATCGAGAGGGAGGAAACTTAGTTCATCAAATGTTGAAAACCACCAAAGTGAATTAAGGGGATTAATGTGCTCACAAGTGGTGTATGTTTCAATATTTCAAATTTTAGTATGACATTGCATTTCGTGATTTCGTGAACTTCCATTGAAAACAGCGATAACTCATAAGAATCGAGAACTAGGAAAATAAGTTCATGAAATGCTGAGAACCACTAAAGTGAATTAAGGGGATAAATATGCTCCTAAGTGTTGTATGTTTCAATATTTGAAATTTTATTATGACTTTGCGTTTCGAGATTTTGTGACCTTCCATTGAACTCATAAGAATCATGAAGGAGGAGAATAAGTTCATGAAATGTTGAAAATCACCAAAGTGAATTAAGGGGATAAATATGCTCATAATATGTCAAACTTTATTATGACATTGCTTTTCGAGATTTCGTGACCTTCCATTGAACTCATAAGAATCGTGAAGGAGGAGAATAAGTTCATGAAATGTTGAAAATCACCAAAGTGAATTAAGGGGATAAATATTCTCATAAGTGGTGTATGATTTAATATTTGAAAATTTATTATGACATTGCGTTTCGAGATTTCGTGACCTTCCATTGAAAACTGCGATAACTCATCAGAATCGAGAGGGAGGAAACTTAGTTCATCAAATGTTGAAAACCACCAAAGTGAATTAAGGGGATTAATATGCTCACAAGTGGTGTATGTTTTAATATTTCAAATTTTATTATGACATTGCGTTTCGTGATTTCGTGAACTTCCATTGAAAACAGCGGTAACTCATAAGAATCGAGAACTAGGAAAATAAGTTCATGAAATGCTGAGAACCACTAAAGTGAGTTAAGGGGATAAATATACTCATAAATGGTGTATGTTTTAATATTTCAAATTTTATTATGACATTGCGTTTCGAGATTTCGTGACCTTCCATTGAAAACTGCGATAACTCATCAGAATCGAGAGGGAGGAAACTTAGTTCATGAAATGTTGAAAACCACCAAAGTGAATTAAGGGGATTAATATGCTCACAAGTGGTGTATGTATCAATATTTCAAATTTTATTATGACATTGCATTTCGTGATTTCGTGAACTTCCATTGAAAACAGCGATAACTCATAAGAATCGAGAACTAGGAAAATAAGTTCATGAAATGTTGAAAATCACCAAAGTGAATTAAGGGGATAAATATGCTCATAAGTGGTGTATGATTTAATATTAGAAATTTTATTATGACATTACGTTTCGAGATTTCCTGACCTTCCATTGAAAACTGCGATAACTCATCAGAATCGAGAGGGAGGAAACTTAGTTCATCAAATGTTGAAAACCACCAAAGTGAATTAAGGGGATTAATATGCTCACAAGTGGTGTATGTTTTAATATTTCAAATTTTATTATGACATTGCGTTTCGAGATTTCGTGACCTTCCATTGAAAACTGCGATAACTCATCAGAATCGAGAGGGAGGAAACTTAGTTCATCAAATGTTGAAAACCACCAAAGTGAATTAAGGGGATTAATATGCTCACAAGTGGTGTATGTTTCAATATTTCAAATTTTATTATGACATTGCATTTCGTGATTTCGTGAACTTCCATTGAAAACAGTGATAACTTATAAGAATCGAGAACTAGGAAAATAAGTTCATGAAATGCTGAGAACCACTAAAGTGAATTAAGGGGATAAATATGCTCCTAAGTGTTGTATGTTTCAATATTTGAAATTTTATTATGACTTTGCGTTTCGAGATTTCATGACCTTCCATTGAACTCATAAGAATCATGAAGGAGGAGAATAAGTTCATGAAATGTTGAAAATCACCAAAGTGAATTAAGGGGATAAATATGCTCATAATATGTCAAACTTTATTATGACATTGCTTTTCGAGATTTCGTGACCTTCCATTGAACTCATAAGAATCGTGAAGGAGGAGAATAAGTTCATGAAATGTTGAAAATCACCAAAGTGAATTAAGGGGATAAATATGCTCATAAGTGGTGTATGATTTAATATTAGAAATTTTATTATGACATTGCGTTTCGAGATTTCGTGACCTTCCATTGAAAACTGCGATAACTCATCAGAATCGAGAGGGAGGAAACTTAGTTCATCAAATGTTGAAAACCACCAAAGTGAATTAAGGGGATTAATATGCTCACAAGTGGTGTATGTTTTAATATTTCAAATTTTATTATGACATTGCGTTTCGAGATTTCGTGACCTTCCATTGAAAACTGCGATAACTCATCAGAATCGAGAGGGAGGAAACTTAGTTCATCAAATGTTGAAAACCACCAAAGTGAATTAAGGGTATTAATATGCTCACAAGTGGTGTATGTTTCAATATTTCAAATTTTCTTATGACATTGCATTTCGTGATTTCGTGAACTTCCATTGAAAACAGCGATAACTTATAAGAATCGAGAACTAGGAAAATAAGTTCATGAAATGCTGAGAACCACTAAAGTGAATTAAGGGGATAAATATGCTCCTAAGTGTTGTATGTTTCAATATTTGAAATTTTATTATGACTTTGCGTTTCGAGATTTCATGACCTTCCATTGAACTCATAAGAATCATGAAGGAGGAGAATAAGTTCATGAAATGTTGAAAATCACCAAAGTGAATTAAGGGGATAAATATGCTCATAATATGTCAAACTTTATTATGACATTGCTTTTCGAGATTTCGTAACCTTCCATTGAACTCATAAGAATCGTGAAGGAGGAGAATAAGTTCATGAAATGTTGAAAATCACCAAAGTGAATTAAGGGGATAAATATGCTCATAAGTGGTGTATGATTTAATATTAGAAATTTTATTATGACATTGCGTTTCGAGATTTCGTGACCTTCCATTGAAAACTGCGATAACTCATCAGAATCGAGAGGGAGGAAACTTAGTTCATCAAATGTTGAAAACCACCAAAGTGAATTAAGGGGATAAATATGCTCATAAGTGGTGGATGTTTTAATATTTCAAATTTTATTATGACATTGCGTTTCGAGATTTCGTGACCTTCCATTGAAAACTGCGATAACTCATCAGAATCGAGAGGGAGGAAACTTAGTTCATGAAATATAGAAAACCACCAAAGTGAATTAAGGGGATTAATATGCTCACAAGTGGTGTATGTTTTAATATTTCAAATTTTATTATGACATTGCATTTCGTGATTTCGTGAACTTCCATTGAAAACAGCGGTAACTCATAAGAATCGAGAACTAGGAAAATAAGTTCATGAAATGCTGAGAACCACTAAAGTGAATTAAGGGGATAAATATGCTCATAAGTGGTGTATGTTTTAATATTTCAAATTTTATTATGACATTGCGTTTCGAGATTTTGTGACCTTCCATTAAAAAATGCGATAACTCATAAGAATCGAGAGGGAGGAAACTTAGTTCATCAAATGTTGAAAACCACCAAAGTGAATTAAGGGGATTAATATGCTCACAAGTGGTGTATGTTTCAATATTTCAAATTTTATTATGACATTGCATTTCGTGATTTCGTGAACTTCCATTGAAAACAGCGATAACTCATAAGAATCGAGAACTAGGAAAATAAGTTCATGAAATGCTGAGAACCACTAAAGTGAATTAAGGGGATAAATATGCTCCTAAGTGTTGTATGTTTCAATATTTGAAATTTTATTATGACTTTGCGTTTCGAGATTTCGTGACCTTCCATTGAACTCATAAGAATCATGAAGGAGGAGAATAAGTTCATGAAATGTTGAAAATCACCAAAGTGAATTAAGGGGATAAATATGCTCATAATTGGTGTATGATTTAATATTTGAAATTTTATTATGACATTGCGTTTCGAGATTTCGTGACCTTCCATTGAAAACTGCGATAACTCATCAGAATCGAGAGGGAGGAAACTTAGTTCATCAAATGTTGAAAACCACCAAAGTGAATTAAGGGGATTAATATGCTCACAAGTGGTGTATGTTTTAATATTTCAAATTTTATTATGACATTGCGTTTCGTGATTTCGTGAACTTCCATTGAAAACAGCGATAACTCATAAGAATCGAGAACTAGGAAAATAAGTTCATGAAATGCTGAGAACCACTAAAGTGAATTAAGGGGATAAATATGCTCATAAGTGGTGTATGTTTTAATATTTCAAATTTTATTATGACATTGCGTTTCGAGATTTCGTGACCTTCCATTGAAAACTGCGATAACTCATCAGAATCGAGAGGGAGGAAACTTAGTTCATGAAATGTTGAAAACCACCAAAGTGAATTAAGGGGATTAATATGCTCACAAGTGGTGTATGTATCAATATTTCAAATTTTATTATGACATTGCATTTCGTGATTTCGTGAACTTCCATTGAAAACAGCGATAACTCATAAGAATCGAGAACTAGGAAAATAAGTTCATGAAATGCTGAGAACCACTAAAGTGAATTAAGGGGATAAATATGCTCCTAAGTGTTGTATGTTTCAATATTTGAAATTTTATTATGACTTTGCGTTTCGAGATTTCGTGACCTTCCATTGAACTCTTAAGTATCTTGTAAGAAGAGAGTAGGTTCATGCTAGGTTGAAAATCACCAAAGTGAATTAAGGGGATAAATATGCTCATAAGTGGTGTATGATTTAATATTAGAAATTTTATTATGACATTACGTTTCGAGATTTCCTGACCTTCCATTGAAAACTGCGATAACTCATCAGAATCGAGAGGGAGGAAACTTAGTTCATCAAATGTTGAAAACCACCAAAGTGAATTAAGGGGATTAATATGCTCACAAGTGGTGTATGTTTTAATATTTCAAATTTTATTATGACATTGCGTTTCGAGATTTCGTGACCTTCCATTGAAAACTACGATAACTCATCAGAATCGAGAGGGAGGAAACTTAGTTCATCAAATGTTGAAAACCACCAAAGTGAATTAAGGGGATTAATATGCTCACAAGTGGTGTATATTTCAATATTTCAAATTTTATTATGACATTGCATTTCGTGATTTCGTGAACTTCCATTGAAAACAGCGATAACTTATAAGAATCGAGAACTAGGAAAATAAGTTCATGAAATGCTGAGAACCACTAAAGTGAATTAAGGGGATAAATATGCTCCTAAGTGTTGTATGTTTCAATATTTGAAATTTTATTATGACTTTGCGTTTCGAGATTTCATGACCTTCCATTGAACTCATAAGAATCATGAAGGAGGAGAATAAGTTCATGAAATGTTGAAAATCACCAAAGTGAATTAAGGGGATAAATATGCTAATAATATGTCAAACTTTATTATGACATTGCTTTCGAGATTTCGTGACCTTCCATTGAACTCATAAGAATCGTGAAGGAGGAGAATAAGTTCATGAAATGTTGAAAATCACCAAAGTGAATTAAGGGGATAAATATGCTCATAAGTGGTGTATGATTTAATATTAGAAATTTTATTATGACATTGCGTTTCGAGATTTCGTGACCTTCCATTGAAAACTGCGATAACTCATCAGAATCGAGAGGGAGGAAACTTAGTTCATCAAATGTTGAAAACCACCAAAGTGAATTAAGGGGATTAATATGCTCACAAGTGGTGTATGTTTTAATATTTCAAATTTTATTATGACATTGCGTTTCGAGATTTCGTGACCTTCCATTGAAAACTGCGATAACTCATCAGAATCGAGAGGGAGGAAACTTAGTTCATCAAATGTTGAAAACCACCAAAGTGAATTAAGGGGATTAATATGCTCACAAGTGGTGTATGTTTTAATATTTCAAATTTTATTATGACATTGCGTTTCGAGATTTCGTGACCTTCCATTGAAAACTGCGATAACTCATCAGAATCGAGAGGGAGGAAACTTAGTTCATCAAATGTTGAAAACCACCAAAGTGAATTTAGGGGATTAATATGCTCACAAGTGGTGTATGTTTCAATATTTCAAATTTTATTATGACATTGCATTTCGTGATTTCGTGAACTTCCATTGAAAACAGCGATAACTTATAAGAATCGAGAACTAGGAAAATAAGTTCATGAAATGCTGAGAACCACTAAAGTGAATTAAGGGGATAAATATGCTCCTAAGTGTTGTATGTTTCAATATTTGAAATTTTATTATGACTTTGCGTTTCGAGATTTCATGACCTTCCATTGAACTCATAAGAATCATGAAGGAGGAGAATAAGTTCATGAAATGTTGAAAATCACCAAAGTGAATTAAGGGGATAAATATGCTCATAATATGTCAAACTTTATTATGACATTGCTTTTCGAGATTTCGTAACCTTCCATTGAACTCATAAGAATCGTGAAGGAGGAGAATAAGTTCATGAAATGTTGAAAATCACCAAAGTGAATTAAGGGGATAAATATGCTCATAAGTGGTGTATGATTTAATATTAGAAATTTTATTATGACATTGCGTTTCGAGATTTCGTGACCTTCCATTGAAAACTGCGATAACTCATCAGAATCGAGAGGGAGGAAACTTAGTTCATCAAATGTTGAAAACCACCAAAGTGAATTAAGGGGATTAATATGCTCACAAGTGGTGTATGTTTTAATATTTCAAATTTTATTATGACATTGCGTTTCGAGATTTCGTGACCTTCCATTGAAAACTGCGATAACTCATCAGAATCGAGAGGGAGGAAACTTAGTTCATCAAATGTTGAAAACCACCAAAGTGAATTTAGGGGATTAATATGCTCACAAGTGGTGTATGTTTCAATATTTCAAATTTTATTATGACATTGCATTTCGTGATTTCGTGAACTTCCATTGAAAACAGCGATAACTTATAAGAATCGAGAACTAGGAAAATAAGTTCATGAAATGCTGAGAACCACTAAAGTGAATTAAGGGGATAAATATGCTCCTAAGTGTTGTATGTTTCAATATTTGAAATTTTATTATGACTTTGCGTTTCGAGATTTCATGACCTTCCATTGAACTCATAAGAATCATGAAGGAGGAGAATAAGTTCATGAAATGTTGAAAATCACCAAAGTGAATTAAGGGGATAAATATGCTCATAATATGTCAAACTTTATTATGACATTGCTTTTCGAGATTTCGTAACCTTCCATTGAACTCATAAGAATCGTGAAGGAGGAGAATAAGTTCATGAAATGTTGAAAATCACCAAAGTGAATTAAGGGGATAAATATGCTCATAAGTGGTGTATGATTTAATATTAGAAATTTTATTATGACATTGCGTTTCGAGATTTCGTGACCTTCCATTGAAAACTGCGATAACTCATCAGAATCGAGAGGGAGGAAACTTAGTTCATCAAATGTTGAAAACCACCAAAGTGAATTAAGGGGATTAATATGCTCACAAGTGGTGTATGTTTTAATATTTCAAATTTTATTATGACATTGCGTTTCGAGATTTCGTGACCTTCCATTGAAAACTGCGATAACTCATCAGAATCGAGAGGGAGGAAACTTAGTTCATCAAATGTTGAAAACCACCAAAGTGAATTAAGGGGATTAATATGCTCACAAGTGGTGTATGTTTCAATATTTCAAATTTTATTATGACATTGCATTTCGTGATTTCGTGAACTTCCATTGAAAACAGCGATAACTCATAAGAATCGAGAACTAGGAAAATAAGTTCATGAAATGCTGAGAACCACTAAAGTGAATTAAGGGGATAAATATGCTCCTAAGTGTTGTATGTTTCAATATTTGAAATTTTATTATGACTTTGCGTTTCGAGATTTCGTGACCTTCCATTGAACTCATAAGAATCATGAAGGAGGAGAATAAGTTCATGAAATGTTGAAAATCACCAAAGTGAATTAAGGGGATTAATATGCTCACAAGTGGTGTATGCAATATTTCAAACTTTATTATGACATTGCTTTTCGAGATTTCGTGACCTTCCATTGAAAACAGCGATAACTCATAAGAATCGTGAAGGAGGAGAATAAGTTCATGAAATGTTGAAAATCACCAAAGTGAATTAAGGGGATAAATATGCTCATAAGTGGTGTATGATTTAATATTAGAAATTTTATTATGACATTGCGTTTCGAGATTTCGTGACCTTCCATTGAAAACTGCGATAACTCATCAGAATCGAGAGGGAGGAAACTTAGTTCATCAAATGTTGAAAACCACCAAAGTGAATTAAGGGGATTAATATGCTCACAAGTGGTGTATGTTTTAATATTTCAAATTTTATTATGACATTGCGTTTCGAGATTTCGTGACCTTCCATTGAAAACTGCGATAACTCATCAGAATCGAGAGGGAGGAAACTTAGTTCATCAAATGTTGAAAACCACCAAAGTGAATTAAGGGGATTAATATGCTCACAAGTGGTGTATGTTTTAATATTTCAAATTTTATTATGACATTGCGTTTCGAGATTTCGTGACCTTCCATTGAAAACTGCGATAACTCATCAGAATCGAGAGGGAGGAAACTTAGTTCATCAAATGTTGAAAACCACCAAAGTGAATTAAGGGGATTAATATGCTCACAAGTGGTGTATGTTTTAATATTTCAAATTTTATTATGACATTGCGTTTCGAGATTTCGTGACCTTCCATTGAAAACTGCGATAACTCATCAGAATCGAGAGGGAGGAAACTTAGTTCATCAAATGTTGAAAACCACCAAAGTGAATTAAGGGGATTAATATGCTCACAAGTGGTGTATGTTTCAATATTTCAAATTTTATTATGACATTGCATTTCGTGATTTCGTGAACTTCCATTGAAAACAGCGATAACTCATAAGAATCGAGAACTAGGAAAATAAGTTCATGAAATGCTGAGAACCACTAAAGTGAATTAAGGGGATAAATATGCTCCTAAGTGTTGTATGTTTCAATATTTGAAATTTTATTATGACTTTGCGTTTCGAGATTTCGTGACCTTCCATTGAACTCATAAGAATCATGAAGGAGGAGAATAAGTTCATGAAATGTTGAAAATCACCAAAGTGAATTAAGGGGATAAATATGCTCATAATATGTCAAACTTTATTATGACATTGCTTTTCGAGATTTCGTGACCTTCCATTGAACTCATAAGAATCGTGAAGGAGGAGAATAAGTTCATGAAATGTTGAAAATCACCAAAGTGAATTAAGGGGATAAATATGCTCATAAGTGGTGTATGATTTAATATTTGAAATTTTATTATGACATTGCGTTTCGAGATTTCGTGACCTTCCATTGAAAACTGCGATAACTCATCAGAATCGAGAGGGAGGAAACTTAGTTCATCAAATGTTGAAAACCACCAAAGTGAATTAAGGGGATTAATATGCTCACAAGTGGTGTATGTTTTAATATTTCAAATTTTATTATGACATTGCGTTTCGAGATTTCGTGACCTTCCATTGAAAACTGCGATAACTCATCAGAATCGAGAGGGAGGAAACTTAGTTCATCAAATGTTGAAAACCACCAAAGTGAATTAAGGGGATTAATATGCTCACAAGTGGTGTATGTTTCAATATTTCAAATTTTATTATGACATTGCATTTCGTGATTTCGTGAACTTCCATTGAAAACAGCGATAACTTATAAGAATCGAGAACTAGGAAAATAAGTTCATGAAATGCTGAGAACCACTAAAGTGAATTAAGGGGATAAATATGCTCCTAAGTGTTGTATGTTTCAATATTTGAAATTTTATTATGACTTTGCGTTTCGAGATTTCATGACCTTCCATTGAACTCATAAGAATCATGAAGGAGGAGAATAAGTTCATGAAATGTTGAAAATCACCAAAGTGAATTAAGGGGATAAATATGCTCATAATATGTCAAACTTTATTATGACATTGCTTTTCGAGATTTCGTAACCTTCCATTGAACTCATAAGAATCGTGAAGGAGGAGAATAAGTTCATGAAATGTTGAAAATCACCAAAGTGAATTAAGGGGATAAATATGCTCATAAGTGGTGTATGATTTAATATTAGAAATTTTATTATGACATTGCGTTTCGAGATTTCGTGACCTTCCATTGAAAACTGCGATAACTCATCAGAATCGAGAGGGAGGAAACTTAGTTCATCAAATGTTGAAAACCACCAAAGTGAATTAAGGGGATTAATATGCTCACAAGTGGTGTATGTTTTAATATTTCAAATTTTATTATGACATTGCGTTTCGAGATTTCGTGACCTTCCATTGAAAACTGCGATAACTCATCAGAATCGAGAGGGAGGAAACTTAGTTCATCAAATGTTGAAAACCACCAAAGTGAATTAAGGGGATTAATATGCTCACAAGTGGTGTATGTTTCAATATTTCAAATTTTATTATGACATTGCATTTCGTGATTTCGTGAACTTCCATTGAAAACAGCGATAACTCATAAGAATCGAGAACTAGGAAAATAAGTTCATGAAATGCTGAGAACCACTAAAGTGAATTAAGGGGATAAATATGCTCCTAAGTGTTGTATGTTTCAATATTTGAAATTTTATTATGACTTTGCGTTTCGAGATTTCGTGACCTTCCATTGAAAACAGCGATAACTCATAAGAATCATGAAGGAGGAGAATAAGTTCATGAAATGTTGAAAATCACCAAAGTGAATTAAGGGGATAAATATGCTCATAATATGTCAAACTTTATTATGACATTGCTTTTCGAGATTTCGTGACCTTCCATTGAAATCTTCAATAACTCATAGGAATAGAATGGGTTCATACTAAGTTGAAAATCACCAAAGTGAATTAAGGGGATAAATATGCTCATAAGTGGTGTATGATTTAATATTAGAAATTTTATTATGACATTGCGTTTCGAGATTTCGTGACCTTCCATTGAAAACTGCGATAACTCATCAGAATCGAGAGGGAGGAAACTTAGTTCATCAAATGTTGAAAACCACCAAAGTGAATTAAGGGGATTAATATGCTCACAAGTGGTGTATGTTTTAATATTTCAAATTTTATTATGACATTGCGTTTCGAGATTTCGTGACCTTCCATTGAAAACTGCGATAACTCATCAGAATCGAGAGGGAGGAAACTTAGTTCATCAAATGTTGAAAACCACCAAAGTGAATTAAGGGGATTAATATGCTCACAAGTGGTGTATGTTTTAATATTTCAAATTTTATTATGACATTGCGTTTCGAGATTTCGTGACCTTCCATTGAAAACTGCGATAACTCATCAGAATCGAGAGGGAGGAAACTTAGTTCATCAAATGTTGAAAACCACCAAAGTGAATTAAGGGGATTAATATGCTCACAAGTGGTGTATGTTTTAATATTTCAAATTTTATTATGACATTGCGTTTCGAGATTTCGTGACCTTCCATTGAAAACTGCGATAACTCATCAGAATCGAGAGGGAGGAAACTTAGTTCATCAAATGTTGAAAACCACCAAAGTGAATTAAGGGGATTAATGTGCTCACAAGTGGTGTATGTTTCAATATTTCAAATTTTAGTATGACATTGCATTTCGTGATTTCGTGAACTTCCATTGAAAACAGCGATAACTCATAAGAATCGAGAACTAGGAAAATAAGTTCATGAAATGCTGAGAACCACTAAAGTGAATTAAGGGGATAAATATGCTCCTAAGTGTTGTATGTTTCAATATTTGAAATTTTATTATGACTTTGCGTTTCGAGATTTTGTGACCTTCCATTGAACTCATAAGAATCATGAAGGAGGAGAATAAGTTCATGAAATGTTGAAAATCACCAAAGTGAATTAAGGGGATAAATATGCTCATAATATGTCAAACTTTATTATGACATTGCTTTTCGAGATTTCGTGACCTTCCATTGAACTCATAAGAATCGTGAAGGAGGAGAATAAGTTCATGAAATGTTGAAAATCACCAAAGTGAATTAAGGGGATAAATATTCTCATAAGTGGTGTATGATTTAATATTTGAAAATTTATTATGACATTGCGTTTCGAGATTTCGTGACCTTCCTTTGAAAACTGCGATAACTCATCAGAATCGAGAGGGAGGAAACTTAGTTCATCAAATGTTGAAAACCACCAAAGTGAATTAAGGGGATTAATATGCTCACAAGTGGTGTATGTTTTAATATTTCAAATTTTATTATGACATTGCGTTTCGAGATTTCGTGACCTTCCATTGAAAACTGCGATAACTCATCAGAATCGAGAGGGAGGAAACTTAGTTCATCAAATGTTGAAAACCACCAAAGTGAATTAAGGGGATTAATATGCTCACAAGTGGTGTATGTTTCAATATTTCAAATTTTATTATGACATTGCATTTCGTGATTTCGTGAACTTCCATTGAAAACAGCGATAACTCATAAGAATCGAGAACTAGGAAAATAAGTTCATGAAATGCTGAGAACCACTAAAGTGAATTAAGGGGATAAATATGCTCCTAAGTGTTGTATGTTTCAATATTTGAAATTTTATTATGACTTTGCGTTTCGAGATTTCGTGACCTTCCATTGAACTCATAAGAATCATGAAGGAGGAGAATAAGTTCATGAAATGTTGAAAATCACCAAAGTGAATTAAGGGGATAAATATGCTCATAATATGTCAAACTTTATTATGACATTGCTTTTCGAGATTTCGTAACCTTCCATTGAACTCATAAGAATCGTGAAGGAGGAGAATAAGTTCATGAAATGTTGAAAATCACCAAAGTGAATTAAGGGGATAAATATGCTCATAAGTGGTGTATGATTTAATATTAGAAATTTTATTATGACATTGCGTTTCGAGATTTCGTGACCTTCCATTGAAAACTGCGATAACTCATCAGAATCGAGAGGGAGGAAACTTAGTTCATCAAATGTTGAAAACCACCAAAGTGAATTAAGGGGATTAATATGCTCACAAGTGGTGTATGTTTTAATATTTCAAATTTTATTATGACATTGCGTTTCGAGATTTCGTGACCTTACATTGAAAACTGCGATAACTCATCAGAATCGAGAGGAGGAAACTTAGTTCATCAAATGTTGAAAACCACCAAAGTGAATTAAGGGGATTAATATGCTCACAAGTGGTGTATGTTTTAATATTTCAAATTTTATTATGACATTGCATTTCGTGATTTCGTGAACTTCCATTGAAAACAGCGATAACTCATAAGAATCGAGAACTAGGAAAATAAGTTCATGAAATGCTGAGAACCACTAAAGTGAATTAAGGGGATAAATATGCTCCTAAGTGGTGTATGTTTCAATATTTGAAATTTTATTATGACATTGCGTTTCGAGATTTCATGACCTTCCATTGAAAAACTCGCGATAACTCATAAGAATCGAGAGGGAGGAAAATAAGTTCATGAAATGTTGAAAACCACCAAAGTGAATTAAGGGGATAAATATGCTCATAAGTGGTGTATGATTTAATATTTGAAATTTTATTATGACATTGCTTTTCGAGATTTCGTGACCTTCCATTGAAAACCGCGATAACTCATAAGAATCGAGAAGGAGGAGAATAAGTTCATGAAATGTTGAAAACCACCAAAGTGAATTAAGGGGATAAATATGCTCATAAGTGGTGTATGATTTAATATTTCAAATTTTATTATGACATTGCGTTTCGAGATTTCGTGACCTTCCATTGAAAACTGCGATAACTCATAAGAATCGAGAGGGAGGAAACTTAGTTCATCAAATGTTGAAAACCACCAAAGTGAATTAAGGGGATTAATATGCTCACAAGTGGTGTATGTTTTAATATTTCAAATTTTATTATGACATTGCGTTTCGAGATTTTCGTGACCTTCCATTGAAAACTGCGATAACTCATAAGAATCGAGAGGGAGGAAAGTTAGTTCATCAAATGTTGAAAACCACCAAAGTGAATTAAGGGGATTAATATGCTCACAAGTGGTGTATGTTTTAATATTTCAAATTGTATTATGACATTGCGTTTCGAGATTTCGTGACCTTCCATTGAAAACTGCGATAATTCATCAGAATCGAGAGGGAGGAAACTTAGTTCATCAAATGTTGAAAACCACCAAAGTGAATTAAGGGGATTAATATGCTCACAAGTGGTGTATATTTTAATATTTCAAATTTTATTTTTACATGGCGTTTCGAGATTTCGGGAACTTACTTTTAAAACTGCGATAACTCATCAGAATCGAGAGGGAGGAAACTTAGTTCATCAAATGTTGAAAACCACCAAAGTGAATTAAGGGGATTAATGTGCTCACAAGTGGTGTATGTTTCAATATTTCAAATTTTAGTATGACATTGCATTTCGTGATTTCGTGAACTTCCATTGAAAACAGCGATAACTCATAAGAATCGAGAACTAGGAAAATAAGTTCATGAAATGCTGAGAACCACTAAAGTGAATTAAGGGGATAAATATGCTCCTAAGTGTTGTATGTTTCAATATTTGAAATTTTATTATGACTTTGCGTTTCGAGATTTTGTGACCTTCCATTGAACTCATAAGAATCATGAAGGAGGAGAATAAGTTCATGAAATGTTGAAAATCACCAAAGTGAATTAAGGGGATAAATATGCTCATAATATGTCAAACTTTATTATGACATTGCTTTTCGAGATTTCGTAACCTTCCATTGAACTCATAAGAATCGTGAAGGAGGAGAATAAGTTCATGAAATGTTGAAAATCACCAAAGTGAATTAAGGGGATAAATATGCTCATAAGTAGTGTATGATTTAATATTAGAAATTTTATTATGACATTGCGTTTCGAGATTTCGTGACCTTCCATTGAAAACTGCGATAACTCATCAGAATCGAGAGGGAGGAAACTTAGTTCATCAAATGTTGAAAACCACCAAAGTGAATTAAGGGGATTAATATGCTCACAAGTGGTGTATGTTTTAATATTTCAAATTTTATTATGACATTGCGTTTCGAGATTTCGTGACCTTCCATTGAAAACTGCGATAACTCATCAGAATCGAGAGGGAGGAAACTTAGTTCATCAAATGTTGAAAACCACCAAAGTGAATTTAGGGGATTAATATGCTCACAAGTGGTGTATGTTTCAATATTTCAAATTTTATTATGACATTGCATTTCGTGATTTCGTGAACTTCCATTGAAAACAGCGATAACTTATAAGAATCGAGAACTAGGAAAATAAGTTCATGAAATGCTGAGAACCACTAAAGTGAATTAAGGGGATAAATATGCTCCTAAGTGTTGTATGTTTCAATATTTGAAATTTTATTATGACTTTGCGTTTCGAGATTTCATGACCTTCCATTGAAAACAGCGATAACTCATAAGAATCGAGAACTAGGAAAATAAGTTCATGAAATGCTGAGAACCACTAAAGTGAATTAAGGGGATAAATATGCTCCTAAGTGTTGTATGTTTCAATATTTGAAATTTTATTATGACTTTGCGTTTCGAGATTTCGTGACCTTCCATTGAACTCATAAGAATCATGAAGGAGGAGAATAAGTTCATGAAATGTTGAAAATCACCAAAGTGAATTAAGGGGATAAATATGCTCATAATATGTCAAACTTTATTATGACATTGCTTTTCGAGATTTCGTGACCTTCCATTGAACTCATAAGAATCGTGTAGGAGGAGAATAAGTTCATGAAATGTTGAAAATCACCAAAGTGAATTAAGGGGATAAATATGCTCATAAGTGGTGTATGATTTAATATTAGAAATTTTATTATGACATTACGTTTCGAGATTTCCTGACCTTCCATTGAAAACTGCGATAACTCATCAGTATTGAGAGGGAGGAAACTTAGTTCATCAAATGTTGAAAACCACCAAAGTGAATTAAGGGGATTAATATGCTCACAAGTGGTGTATGTTTTAATATTTCAAATTTTATTATGACATTGCGTTTCGAGATTTCGTGACCTTCCATTGAAAACTGCGATAACTCATCAGAATCGAGAGGGAGGAAACTTAGTTCATCAAATGTTGAAAACCACCAAAGTGAATTAAGGGGATTAATATGCTCACAAGTGGTGTATATTTCAATATTTCAAATTTTATTATGACATTGCATTTCGTGATTTCGTGAACTTCCATTGAAAACAGCGATAACTTATAAGAATCGAGAACTAGGAAAATAAGTTCATGAAATGCTGAGAACCACTAAAGTGAATTAAGGGGATAAATATGCTCCTAAGTGTTGTATGTTTCAATATTTGAAATTTTATTATGACTTTGCGTTTCGAGATTTCATGACCTTCCCTTGAACTCATAAGAATCATGAAGGAGGAGAATAAGTTCATGAAATGTTGAAAATCACCAAAGTGAATTAAGGGGATAAATATGCTCATAATATGTCAAACTTTATTATGACATTGCTTTTCGAGATTTCGTAACCTTCCATTGAACTCATAAGAATCGTGGAAGGAGGAGATATTAAAGTTCATGGGCGAATGTTGAAAATCAAACACAAAGTGAATTAAGGGGATAAATATGCTCATAAGTTGGTGTATGATTTAATATTAGAAATTTTATTATGACATTGCGTTTCGAGATTTCGTGACCTTCCATTGAAAACTGCATGATAACTCATCAGAATCGAGAGGGAGGAAACTTAGTTCATCAAATGTTGAAAACCACTGCAAAAGTGAATTTAGGGGATTAATATGCTCACAAGTGGTGTATGTTTCAATATTTCAAATTTTATTATGACATTGCATTTCGTGATTTCGTGAACTTCCATTGAAAACAGCGATAACTTATAAGAATCGAGAACTAGGAAAATAAGTTCATGAAATGCTGAGAACCACTAAAGTGAATTATGTATAAATATGCTCCTAAGTGTCAGACATGTTTCAATATTTGAAATTTTATTATGACTCAAGGTTTCTCGAGATTTCATGACTCTTCCATTGAACTCATAAGAATCATGAAGGCTTAGGAGAATAAGCCTTCATGAAATGCTGTAAAATCACCAAAGTGAATTAAGCGGGATAAATATGCTCATAAGTAGTGTTAATATGTCAAACTTTATTATGACATTGCTTTTCGTGAGATTTCGTAACCTTCCATCAGCGAACTCATAAGAATCGTGATGGAGGAGAATAAGTTCATGAAATGTTGAAAATCACCAAAGTGAATTAAGGGGATAAATATGCTCATGCTGCGGTATGATTTAATATTAGAAATTTTATTATGATATCAGTTTTCGAGATTTCGTGACCTTTCCATCAAAAACTGCGATAATTCATCAGAATCGGAGAGGGGAGGAAACTTAGTTCGATCAAATGTCAAAAACCACCAAAGTGAATTATGGGGATTAATATGCTCACAAGTGGTGTATGTTTTAATATTTCAAATTTTATTATGACATTAAGTGCATTTCGGAAGATTTCGCGACTCCTTCCATTGAAAACTATGATAACTCATCGTAATCGAGAGGGAGGAAACTTAGTTCATCAAATGTCAAAACCACCAAAGTGAATTAAGGGGATTAATATGCTCACAAGTGGTGTATGTTTTAATATTTCAAATTTTATTATGACATTGCGTTTCGAGATTTCGTGACCTTCCATTGAAAACCGCGATAACTCATCAGAATCGAAGAGGGAGAAACTTAGTTCATCAAATGTTGAAAAACCACCAAAAAGTGAATTAAGGGGATTAATGTGCTCACAAGTGCATGTTTCAATATTTCAAATTTTAGTATGACATTGCATTTCGTGATTTCGTGAACTTCCATTGAAAACATGTATAACTCATAAGAATCGAGAACTAGGAAAATAAGTCTATGAAATGCTGAGAACCACTAAAGTGAATTAAGGGGATAAATATGCTCCCAAGTGTCAGTATGTTTCAATATTTGAAATTTTATTATGACTTTGCGTTTCGAGATTTTGTGACCTTCCATTGAAAACTGCGATAACTCATCGAATCGAGAGGAGGAAACTTAAGTTCATGAAATGTTGAAAACCACCAAAGTGAATTAAGGGGATAAATATGCTCATAAGTGGTGTATGTTTCAATATTTCAAATTTTATTATGACATTGCTTTTCGAGATTTCGTGACCTTCCATTGAAAACGATAACTCATAAGAATCGTGAAGGAGGAGAATAAGTTCATGAAATGTTGAAAATCACCAAAGTGAATTAAGGGGATAAATATGCTCATAAGTGGTGTATGATTTAATATTTCAAATTTTATTATGACATTGCGTTTCGAGATTTCGTGACCTTCCATTGAAAACTGCGATAACTCATAAGAATCGAGAGGGAGGAAACTTAGTTCATGAAATGTTGAAAACCACCAAAGTGAATTAAGGGGATTAATATGCTCACAAGTGGTGTATGTTTTAATATTTCAAATTTTATTATGACATTGCGTTTCGAGATTTCGTGACCTTCCATTGAAAACTGCGATAACTCATCAGAATCGAGAGGGAGGAAACTTAGTTCATGAAATGTTGAAAACCACCAAAGTGAATTAAGGGGATTAATATGCTCACAAGTGGTGTATGTTTCAATATTTCAAATTTTATTATGACATTGCATTTCGTGATTTCGTGAACTTCCATTGAAAACAGCGATAACTCATAAGAATCGAGAACTAGGAAAATAAGTTCATGAAATGCTGAGAACCACTAAAGTGAATTAAGGGGATAAATATGCTCCTAAGTGTTGTATGTTTCAATATTTGAAATTTTATTATGACTTTGCGTTTCGAGATTTCGTGACCTTCCATTGAAAACTGCGATAACTCATAAGAATCATGAAGGAGGAGAATAAGTTCATGAAATGTTGAAAATCACCAAAGTGAATTAAGGGGATAAATATGCTCACAAGTGGTGTATGTTTTAATATGTCAAACTTTATTATGACATTGCTTTTCGAGATTTCGTGACCTTCCATTGAAAAACAGCGATAACTCATAAGAATCGTGAAGGAGGAGAATAAGTTCATGAAATGTTGAAAATCACCAAAGTGAATTAAGGGGATAAATATGCTCATAAGTGGTGTATGATTTAATATTTGAAATTTTATTATGACATTGCGTTTTGAGATTTCGTGACCTTCCATTGAAAACTGCGATAACTCATCAGAATCGAGATCGGAGAAACTTAGTTCATCAAAAGTTTATAAACACCAGAGTGAATTAAGGCAATAAATAAGATCACAAGTGGTGTATGTTTCAATATTTCAAATTTTATTATGACATTGCATTTCGTGATTTCGTGAACTTCCATTGAAAACAGCGATAACTCATAAGAATCGAGAACTAGGAAAATAAGTTCATGAAATGCTGAGAACCACTAAAGTGAATTAAGGGGATAAATATGCTCATAAGTGGTGTATGTTTTAATATTTCAAATTTTATTATGACATTGCGTTTCGAGATTTCGTGACCTTCCATTGAAAACTGCGATAACTCATCAGAATCGAGAGGGAGGAAACTTAGTTCATGAAATGTTGAAAACCACCAAAGTGAATTAAGGGGATTAATATGCTCACAAGTGGTGTATGTTTTAATATTTCAAATTTTATTATGACATTGCATTTCGTGATTTCGTGAACTTCCATTGAAAACAGCGATAACTCATAAGAATCGAGAACTAGGAAAATAAGTTCATGAAATGCTGAGAACCACTAAAGTGAATTAAGGGGATAAATATGCTCCTAAGTGTTGTATGTTTCAATATTTGAAATTTTATTATGACTTTGCGTTCGAGATTTCGTGACCTTCCATTGAAAACTGCGATAACTCATCAGAATCATGAAGGAGGAGAATAAGTTCATGAAATGTTGAAAATCACCAAAGTGAATTAAGGGGATAAATATGCTCACAAGTGGTGTATGTTTTAATATTTCAAATTTTATTATGACATTGCTTTTCGAGATTTCGTGACCTTCCATTGAAAACAGCGATAACTCATAAGAATCGTGAAGGAGGAGAATAAGTTCATGAAATGTTGAAAATCACCAAAGTGAATTAAGGGGATAAATATGCTCATAAGTGGTGTATGATTTAATATTTGAAATTTTATTATGACATTGCGTTTCGAGATTTCGTGACCTTCCATTGAAAACTGCGATAACTCATCAGAATCGAGAGGGAGGAAACTTAGTTCATCAAATGTTGAAAACCACCAAAGTGAATTAAGGGGATTAATATGCTCACAAGTGGTGTATGTTTTAATATTTCAAATTTTATTATGACATTGCATTTCGTGATTTCGTGAACTTCCATTGAAAACAGCGATAACTCATAAGAATCGAGAACTAGGAAAATAAGTTCATGAAATGCTGAGAACCACTAAAGTGAATTAAGGGGATAAATATGCTCATAAGTGGTGTATGTTTTAATATTTCAAATTTTATTATGACATTGCGTTTCGAGATTTCGTGACCTTCCATTGAAAACTGCGATAACTCATCAGAATCGAGAGGGAGGAAACTTAGTTCATGAAATGTTGAAAACCACCAAAGTGAATTAAGGGGATTAATATGCTCACAAGTGGTGTATGTTTCAATATTTCAAATTTTATTATGACATTGCATTTCGTGATTTCGTGAACTTCCATTGAAAACAGCGATAACTCATAAGAATCGAGAACTAGGAAAATAAGTTCATGAAATGCTGAGAACCACTAAAGTGAATTAAGGGGATAAATATGCTCCTAAGTGTTGTATGTTTCAATATTTGAAATTTTATTATGACTTTGCGTTTCGAGATTTCGTGACCTTCCATTGAACTGCGATAACTCATAAGAATCATGAAGGAGGAGAATAAGTTCATGAAATGTTGAAAATCACCAAAGTGAATTAAGGGGATAAATATGCTCACAAGTGGTGTATGTTTTAATATTTCAAATTTTATTATGACATTGCTTTTCGAGATTTCGTGACCTTCCATTGAACTCATAAGAATCGTGAAGGAGGAGAATAAGTTCATGAAATGTTGAAAATCACCAAAGTGAATTAAGGGGATAAATATGCTCATAAGTGGTGTATGATTTAATATTTGAAATTTTATTATGACATTGCGTTTCGAGATTTCGTGACCTTCCATTGAAAACTGCGATAACTCATCAGAATCGAGAGGGAGGAAACTTAGTTCATCAAATGTTGAAAACCACCAAAGTGAATTAAGGGGATTAATATGCTCACAAGTGGTGTATGTTTTAATATTTCAAATTTTATTATGACATTGCATTTCGTGATTTCGTGAACTTCCATTGAAAACAGCGATAACTCATAAGAATCGAGAACTAGGAAAATAAGTTCATGAAATGCTGAGAACCACTAAAGTGAATTAAGGGGATAAATATGCTCATAAGTGGTGTATGTTTTAATATTTCAAATTTTATTATGACATTGCGTTTCGAGATTTCGTGACCTTCCATTGAAAACTGCGATAACTCATCAGAATCGAGAGGGAGGAAACTTAGTTCATGAAATGTTGAAAACCACCAAAGTGAATTAAGGGGATTAATATGCTCACAAGTGGTGTATGTTTCAATATTTCAAATTTTATTATGACATTGCATTTCGTGATTTCGTGAACTTCCATTGAAAACAGCGATAACTCATAAGAATCGAGAACTAGGAAAATAAGTTCATGAAATGCTGAGAACCACTAAAGTGAATTAAGGGGATAAATATGCTCCTAAGTGTTGTATGTTTCAATATTTGAAATTTTATTATGACTTTGCGTTTCGAGATTTCGTGACCTTCCATTGAAAACTGCATTTTATGAACTCATAAGAATCATGAAGGAGGAGAATAAGTTCATGAAATGTTGAAAATCACCAAAGTGAATTAAGGGGATAAATATGCTCATAATATGTCAAACTTTATTATGACATTGCTTTTCGAGATTTCGTGACCTTCCATTGAACTCATAAGAATCGTGAAGGAGGAGAATAAGTTCATGAAATGTTGAAAATCACCAAAGTGAATTAAGGGGATAAATATGCTCATAAGTGGTGTATGATTTAATATTTGAAATTTTATTATGACATTGCGTTTCGAGATTTCGTGACCTTCCATTGAAAACTGCGATAACTCATCAGAATCGAGAGGGAGGAAACTTAGTTCATCAAATGTTGAAAACCACCAAAGTGAATTAAGGGGATTAATATGCTCACAAGTGGTGTATGTTTTAATATTTCAAATTTTATTATGACATTGCATTTCGTGATTTCGTGAACTTCCATTGAAAACAGCGGTAACTCATAAGAATCGAGAACTAGGAAAATAAGTTCATGAAATGCTGAGAACCACTAAAGTGAATTAAGGGGATAAATATGCTCATAAGTGGTGTATGTTTTAATATTTCAAATTTTATTATGACATTGCGTTTCGAGATTTCGTGACCTTCCATTGAAAACTGCGATAACTCATCAGAATCGAGAGGGAGGAAACTTAGTTCATGAAATGTTGAAAACCACCAAAGTGAATTAAGGGGATTAATATGCTCACAAGTGGTGTATGTTTCAATATTTCAAATTTTATTATGACATTGCATTTCGTGATTTCGTGAACTTCCATTGAAAACAGCGATAACTCATAAGAATCGAGAACTAGGAAAATAAGTTCATGAAATGCTGAGAACCACTAAAGTGAATTAAGGGGATAAATATGCTCCTAAGTGTTGTATGTTTCAATATTTGAAATTTTATTATGACTTTGCGTTTCGAGATTTCGTGACCTTCCATTGAAAACTGCGATAACTCATCAGAATCATGAAGGAGGAGAATAAGTTCATGAAATGTTGAAAATCACCAAAGTGAATTAAGGGGATAAATATGCTCACAAGTGGTGTATGTTTTAATATTTCAAATTTTATTATGACATTGCTTTTCGAGATTTCGTGACCTTCCATTGAAAACAGCGATAACTCATAAGAATCGAGAAGGAGGAGAATAAGTTCATGAAATGTTGAAAATCACCAAAGTGAATTAAGGGGATAAATATGCTCATAAGTGGTGTATGATTTAATATTTGAAATTTTATTATGACATTGCGTTTCGAGATTTCGTGACCTTCCATTGAAAACTGCGATAACTCATCAGAAAGGAAACTTAGTTCATCAAATGTTGAAAACCACCAAAAGTGAATTAAGGGATAAATATGCTCACAAGTGGTGTATGTTTCAATATTTCAAATTTTATTATGACATTGCATTTCGTGATTTCGTGAACTTCCATTGAAAACACTCATAACTCAAGAATCGAGAACTAGGAAAATAAGTTCATGAAATGCTGAGAACCACTAAAGTGAATTAAGGGGATAAATATGCTCATAAGTGGTGTATGTTTTAATATTTCAAATTTTATTATGACATTGCGTTTCGAGATTTCGTGACCTTCCATTGAAAACTGCGATAACTCATCAGAATCGAGAGGGAGGAAACTTAGTTCATGAAATATTGAAAACCACCAATGTGAATTAAGGGGATTAATATGCTCACAAGTGGTGTATGTTTTAATATTTCAAATTTTATTATGACATAGCATTTCGTGATTTCGTGAACTTCCATTGAAAACAGCGATAACTCATAAGAATCGAGAACTAGGAAAATAAGTTCATAAAATGCTGAGAACCACTAAAGTAAATTAAGGGGATAAATATGCTCATAAGTGGTGTATGTTTTAATATTTCAAATTTTATTATGACATTGCGTTTCGAGATTTCGTGACCTTCCATTGAAAACTGCGATAACTCATCAGAATCGAGAGGGAGGAAACTTAGTTCATGAAATGTTGAAATCCACCAAAGTGAATTAAGAGGATTAATATGCTCACAGGTGGTGTATGTTTCAATATTTCAAATTTTATTATGACATTGCATTTCGTGATTTCGTGAACTTCCATTGAAAACAGCGATAACTCATAAGAATCGAGAACTAGGAAAATAAGTTCATGAAATGCTGAGAACCACTAAAGTGAATTAAGGGGATAAATATGCTCCTAAGTGTTGTATGTTTCAATATTTGAAATTTTATTATGACTTTGCGTTTCGAGATTTCGTGACCTTCCATTGAAAACTGCGATAACTCATCAGAATCATGAAGGAGGAGAATAAGTTCATGAAATGTTGAAAATCACCAAAGTGAATTAAGGGGATTAATATGCTCACAAGTGGTGTATGTTTTAATATTTCAAATTTTATTATGACATTGCTTTTCGAGATTTCGTGACCTTCCATTGAAAACAGCGATAACTCATAAGAATCGTGAAGGAGGAGAATAAGTTCATGAAATGTTGAAAATCACCAAAGTGAATTAAGGGGATAAATATGCTCATAAGTGGTGTATGTTTTAATATTTGAAATTTTATTATGACATTGCGTTTCGAGATTTCGTGACCTTCCATTGAAAACTGCGATAACTCATCAGAATCGAGAGGGAGGAAACTTAGTTCATCAAATGTTGAAAACCACCAAAGTGAATTAAGGGGATTAATATGCTCACAAGTGGTGTATGTTTCAATATTTCAAATTTTATTATGACATTGCATTTCGTGATTTCGTGAACTTCCATTGAAAACAGCGATAACTCATAAGAATCGAGAACTAGGAAAATAAGTTCATGAAATGCTGAGAACCACTAAAGTGAATTAAGGGGATAAATATGCTCCTAAGTGTTGTATGTTTCAATATTTGAAATTTTATTATGACTTTGCGTTTCGAGATTTCGTGACCTTCCATTGAACTCATAAGAATCATGAAGGAGGAGAATAAGTTCATGAAATGTTGAAAATCACCAAAGTGAATTAAGGGGATAAATATGCTCATAATATGTCAAACTTTATTATGACATTGCTTTTCGAGATTTCGTGACCTTCCATTGAACTCATAAGAATCGTGAAGGAGGAGAATAAGTTCATGAAATGTTGAAAATCACCAAAGTGAATTAAGGGGATAAATATGCTCATAAGTGGTGTATGATTTAATATTTGAAATTTTATTATGACATTGCGTTTCGAGATTTCGTGACCTTCCATTGAAAACTGCGATAACTCATCAGAATCGAGAGGGAGGAAACTTAGTTCATCAAATGTTGAAAACCACCAAAGTGAATTAAGGGGATTAATATGCTCACAAGTGGTGTATGTTTTAATATTTCAAATTTTATTATGACATTGCATTTCGTGATTTCGTGAACTTCCATTGAAAACAGCGGTAACTCATAAGAATCGAGAACTAGGAAAATAAGTTCATGAAATGCTGAGAACCACTAAAGTGAATTAAGGGGATAAATATGCTCATAAGTGGTGTATGTTTTAATATTTCAAATTTTATTATGACATTGCGTTTCGAGATTTCGTGACCTTCCATTGAAAACTGCGATAACTCATCAGAATCGAGAGGGAGGAAACTTAGTTCATGAAATGTTGAAAACCACCAAAGTGAATTAAGGGGATTAATATGCTCACAAGTGGTGTATGTTTCAATATTTCAAATTTTATTATGACATTGCATTTCGTGATTTCGTGAACTTCCATTGAAAACAGCGATAACTCATAAGAATCGAGAACTAGGAAAATAAGTTCATGAAATGCTGAGAACCACTAAAGTGAATTAAGGGGATAAATATGCTCCTAAGTGTTGTATGTTTCAATATTTGAAATTTTATTATGACTTTGCGTTTCGAGATTTCGTGACCTTCCATTGAAAACTGCGATAACTCATAAGAATCATGAAGGAGGAGAATAAGTTCATGAAATGTTGAAAATCACCAAAGTGAATTAAGGGGATAAATATGCTCACAAGTGGTGTATGTTTTAATATTTCAAATTTTATTATGACATTGCTTTTCGAGATTTCGTGACCTTCCATTGAAAACGCGATAACTCATAAGAATCGTGAAGGAGGAGAATAAGTTCATGAAATGTTGAAAATCACCAAAGTGAATTAAGGGGATAAATATGCTCATAAGTGGTGTATGATTTAATATTTGAAATTTTATTATGACATTGCGTTTCGAGATTTCGTGACCTTCCATTGAAAACTGCGATAACTCATCAGAATCGAGAGGGAGGAAACTTAGTTCATGAAATGTTGAAAACCACTAAAGTGAATTCAGGGGATTAATATGCTCACAAGTGGTGTATGGTTCAATATTTCAAATTTTATTATGACATTGCATTTCGTGATTTCGTGAACTTCCATTGAAAACAGCGATAACTCATAAGAATCGAGAACTAGGAAAATAAGTTCATGAAATGCTGAGAACCACTAAAGTGAATTAAGGGGATAAATATGCTCATAAGTGGTGTATGATTTAATATTTGAAATTTTATTATGACATTGCGTTTCGAGATTTCGTGACCTTCCATTGAAAACTGCGATAACTCATCAGAATCGAGAGGGAGGAAACTTAGTTCATCAAATGTTGAAAACCACCAAAGTGAATTAAGGGGATTAATATGCTCACAAGTGGTGTATGTTTTAATATTTCAAATTTTATTATGACATTGCGTTTCGAGATTTCGTGACCTTCCATTGAAAACAGCGATAACTCATCAGAATCGAGAACTAGGAAAATAAGTTCATGAAATGCTGAAAACCACTAAAGTGAATTAAGGGGATAAATATGCTCATAAGTGGTGTATGTTTTAATATTTCAAATTTTATTATGACATTGCGTTTCGAGATTTCGTGACCTTCCATTGAAAACTGCGATAACTCATCAGAATCGAGAGGGAGGAAACTTAGTTCATGAAATGTTGAAAACCACCAAAGTGAATTAAGGGGATTAATATGCTCACAAGTGGTGTATGTTTCAATATTTCAAATTTTATTATGACATTGCATTTCGTGATTTCGTGAACTTCCATTGAAAACAGCGATAACTCATAAGAATCGAGAACTAGGAAAATAAGTTCATGAAATGCTGAGAACCACTAAAGTGAATTAAGGGGATAAATATGCTCCTAAGTGTTGTATGTTTCAATATTTGAAATTTTATTATGACTTTGCGTTTCGTAGATTTTAGCATCTCCATTGAAAACTGCGATAACCCATAAGAACTGTAAAATAGGAGAATAAGTTCATGAAATGTTGAAAATCATCAAAGGTGAATTTATATAAATATACTCATAATATGTCTAACTTTAATATGACATTGCTTTTCTAGACGCGTGACCTTCCATTGAAAACAGCGATAACTCATGTGCACCGTGAAGGAGGAGAGAAGAAGTTCAAAGAAATGTTGAAAATCACCAAAGTGAATTACATAGGCAATATTCTCATAAGTGGTAAAGGGATTAATATTTGAAATTGATTATGACACGCGCTTCGAGATTTTTTGAGACCTTCCATTGAAATCCAGCGATAACTCATCAGAATCGTAGAGGGATAAACTTAGTTCATCAAATGTTGAAAACCATCAAAGAGTATTCAAGGTATTAATATGCGCACAAGTGCGTAAGAGCGATATTTCAAATTTTAAACATGACATTGCGTTTCGTGATTTCGTGAACTTCCATTGAAAACAGCGGTAACTCACAAGACCTGTAATTAGGGAAAGGCAAGTTCATGAAAATGCTGAGAACCACCAAAGTGAGTTATGTGTGGGTGTAGTAAAATATACTACAAAAACAGTGGTGTATGGTTTTAATATTTCAAATTTTATTATGACATTGGGTGCTTTAGTATTTCGTGACCTTCCATATTGAAAACCGCGAGAACTCTATCGGGAATTTGAGAGGGAGGAAACTTAGTTCACATGAAATGCTGGCAAACGCCCAGGCGGAATTAAGGTGGACAATATGCTCATAAGTAAAAAGGTATCAATATTTCAAATTTTACGATGATAATGTACTTTCTCAGATTTCGTGAACTTCTATTGAAAACAGCGAGATAACTTATAAGAATCGAGAATCATAAAACAAGTCTACAAAATGGGCCAGAACCACTAAAGTGAATTAAGGTATGTGAAGATGCTCCTAAGTGCTGAAAAGTTTTAATATTTGAAATTTTATTATGACTTTGGCGCTTTCGAGATTTCTTAGATCCTTCCATTGAACCTATGGGAATCATGCTAAAGCTATGAACAAGTTCATGAAATGTTGAAAAATCATCACAGCGTGAATTACAGAGGATAAAGATGCTCATAAGAAAGCCCAAACTTTATTATGCCATTGCTTTTCGAGATTTCGTGACCTTCCATTGAACCTTCCATAAGAATCTGTGTAGGAGGAGAATAAGTTCATGAAAATGTTGAAAATCACCAAAGTGACTTAAGGGGATAAATATGCTTTCATAAGTGGTAAAGGATTTAATATTACAGAAATTGTCAAAAAGCACATTTAGCTGTTTCGATCTTTACTATGACATTGCTGCCTGAGAGACTCTCGATAACTTTTCAATATCGACACAGGAAACTTATTCTCCTTCACGCCCCATAGAGTTCAATGAGACAGTTGAGTGAGTCTCACAATAAATATAATCACAAGTTTGATATTATGAGCATATTTATCCCCTTACTTTTATTATGACATTTTATGAACTTATTGAACTTCCATTGAAAACATGATTTCATAAGAATGGAGAACTAGGAAAATAAGTTATAATAAAATTTCTGAGAACCACTACAGTGACACCGGTATATTTATCCTCCTAAGTGTCATCACTTTCAATGTTCCAAATTTTATTATGACAGTATTTCGTGATATAGTGAACTTCATCCCTTCCATTGAACTCATAAGAATCGAGAAGGAGGAAATAAGTTCATGAAATGCTGAGAACCACTAAAGTGAATTATGTGGACAAATATAAATGACATGGTGTATGATTTAATATTAGAAATTTTATTATGACATTGCGTTTCGGTATTTCGTGAACTTCCATTGAAAACTCATATAACTCATCAGAATCAAGAGGAAAGAAACTTAGTTCACCAAATGTTGAAAACCACCAAAGTGAATTAAGGGGATTAATATGCTCATAAGTGGTGTACTTAATATTTCACAAATTTTACACAGACATTAGTGCATTTAGTGATTTCGTAATTTTCCATTGAAAACAGCGATAACTCATGTATAATCGAGAACCAGGAGGAGAAACTAGTTCATCAACAAGTTGAAAACCAATAAAGTGAATTAAGGTATCGAATATAAAATAAAGCTCATAAGTGGTGTGGGCATGTTTTAATATTTCAAATTTTATTATGACATTGCGTTTCGAGATTTCGTGACCTTCCATTGAAAACTGCGATAACTCATCAGAATTTAGAGGGAGGAAACTTAGTTCGTCACTACAAAGAAAAAAATCCAACAAAGTAGAATGAAGGGGATTAATGTGCTCACAAGTGGTGTACGTTTCATTATTTCAAATTTGAAAGTATAGAGACATAGCATTTCGTGATTTCTGCGGAATTCCATTGAAAAATGAAGATAACGAGAAAAGAATCGAGAACTAGGAAAAATAAGTCTCATGTAATGCTGAGAACCACCAGCGTGAATTAAGGGGACACAGAGTATGCTCCTAAGTGTTGTATGTTTCAATATTTGAAATTTTAGCATATGACTTTATGTTTCGAGATTTCAGTAACTTTCCCATTGGTCCGATAACTTATCACAATCATGCGAAGAGAACAAGTTCATGAAATACAAAACCACCAAAGTGAATTATGATGAAGAAATATGCTCAGGAAGAAAAATATGTCACAACTTTATTATGACAACATTGCTTTTCTATTTTCTCGTGACTCCTTCCATTGAAAACAGCGATAACTCATAAGAATCGTGTAGGAGGAGAATAAGTTCATGAAATGTTGAAAATCACCAAAGTGAATTAAGGGGATAAATATGCTCATAAGTGGTGTATGATTTAATATTAGAAATTTTATTATGACATTACGTTTCGAGATTTTATTATGACATTACGTTTCGAGACTTCCATTGATTTTCAACATTTCATGAACTTATTCTCCTCCTTCACGATTCTTATGAGTTCAATGGAAGGTTACGAAATCTCGAAAAGCAATGTCATAATAAAGTTTGACATATTATGAGCATATTTATCCCCTTAATTCACTTTGGTGATTTTCAACATTTCATGAACTTATTCTCCTCCTTCATGATTCTTATGAGTTCAATGGAAGGTCACGAAATCTCGAAACGCAAAGTCATAATAAAATTTCAAATATTGAAACATACAACACTTAGGAGCATATTTATCCCCTTAATTCACTTTAGTGGTTCTCAGCATTTCATGAACTTATCCCCTTAAGGGGATAAATATGCTCATAAGTGGTGTATGATTTAATATTAGAAATTTTATTATGACATTGCGTTTCGAGATTTCGTGACCTTCCATTGAAAACTGCGATAACTCATCAGAATCGAGAGGGAGGAAACTTAGTTCATCAAATGTTGAAAACCACCAAAGTGAATTAAGGGGATTAATATGCTCACAAGTGGTGTATGTTTTAATATTTCAAATTTTATTATGACATTGCGTTTCGAGATTTCGTGAACTTCCATTGAAAACAGCGGTAACTCATAAGAATCGAGAACTAGGAAAATAAGTTCATGAAATGCTGAGAACCACTAAAGTGAGTTAAGGGGATAAATATACTCATAAATGGTGTATGTTTTAATATTTCAAATTTTATTATGACATTAAGGTTCGAAATTTCGTGACCTTCCATTGAAAACTGCGATAACTCATCAGAATCGAGAGGGAGGAAACTTAGTTCATGAAATGTTGAAAACCACCAAAGTGAATTAAGGGGATTAATATGCTCACAAGTGGTGTATGTATCAATATTTCAAATTTGCATATGACATTGCATTTCGTGATTTCGTGAACTTCCATTGAAAACAGCGATAACTCATAAGAATCGAGAACTAGGAAAATAAGTTCATGAAAATGCTGAGAACCACTAAAGTGAATTAAGGGGGATAAATATGCTCCTAAGTGTTGTATGTTTCAATATTTGAAATTTTATTATGACTTTATGTGCTTTCGAGATTTCGTGAGACCTTCCATTGAAAACTGCGATAACTCATAAGAATCATGAAGGAGGAGAACAAGTTCATGAAATGTTGAAAATCACCAAAGTGAATTAAGGGGATAAATATGCTCACAAGTGGTGTATGTTTTAATATGTCAAACTTTACTATGACATTGCTTTTCGAGATTTCGTGACCTTCCATTGAACTCATAAGAATCGTGTAGGGAGAGAATAAGTTCATGAAATGTTGAAAATCACCAAAGTGAATTAAGGGGATAAATATGCTCTATAAGTGGTGTATGATTTAATATTAGAAATTTTATTATGACATTACGCTTCGAGATTTCCCTGACCTTCCATTGAAAACTGCGATAACTCACTGGGGCATTGAGAGGGAGGAAACTTAGTTCATCAAATGTTGAAAACCACCAAAGTGAATTAAGGGGATTAATATGCTCACAAGTGGTGTATGTTTTAATATTTCAAATTTTATTATGACATTGCGTTTCGAGATTTCATGGACCTTCCGCTGAAAACTGCGATAACTCATCAGAATCGAGAGGGAGGAAACTTAGTTCATCAAATGTTGAAAAACCACCAAAGTGGACCAAGGGGATTAACATGCTCACAAGTGGTGTATATTTCAATATTTCAAATTTTATTATGATTATTGCATTTCGTGATTTCGTGAACTTCCATTGGAAACAGCGATAACTTATAAGAATCGAGAACTAGGAAAATAAGTTCATGAAATGCTGAGAACCACTAAAGTGAATTAAGGGGATAAATATGCTCCTAAGTGTTGTATGTTTCAATATTTGAAATTTTATTATGACTTTTATGCGTTTCGAGATTTCATGACCTTCCCTTGAACTCATAAGAATCATGAAGGAGGAGAATAAGTTCATGAAATGTTGAAAATCACCAAAGTGAATTAAGGGGATAAATATGCTCATAATATGTCAAACTTTATTATGACATTGCTTTTCGAGATTTCGTAACCTTCCATTGAACTCATAAGAATCGTGAAGGAGGAGAATAAGTTCATGAAATGTTGAAAATCACCAAAGTGGAATTAAGGGGATAAATATGCTCATAAGTGGTGTATGATTTAATATTAGAAATTTTATTATGACATTGGCAAGCTTCTGAGATTTTCGTGACCTTCCATTGAAAACTGCGATAACTCATCAGAATCGAGAGGGAGGAAACCAGTTCATCAAATGTTGAAAACCACCAAAGTGAATTAAGGGGATTACGTTCACAAGTGGTGTATGTTTTAATATTTCAAATTTTATTATGACATTGCGTTTCCGAGATTTTCGTGGACCTTCCATTGAAAACTGCGATAACTCATCAGAATCGAGAGGAGGAAACTAAGTCTATCAAATGTTGAAAACCACCAAAGTGAATTAAGGGGATTAATATGCTCACAAGTGGTGTATGTTTTAATATTTCAAATTTTATTATGACATTGCGTCTAGAGATTTCATGGACCTTCCATTGAAAACTGCGATAACTCATCAGAATCGAGAGGGAGGAAACTTGAAGGTTCATCAAATGTTGCTGAAAACCACCAAAGTGAATTAAGGGGATTAATATGCTCACAAGTGGTGTATGTTTCAATATTTCAAATTTTAGTATGACATTGCATTTCGTGATTTCGTGCAACTTCCATTGAAAACAGCGATAACTCATAAGAATCGAGAACTAGGAAAATAAGTTCATGAAATGCTGAGAACCACTAAAGTGAATTAAGGGGATAAATATGCTCCTAAGTGTTGTATGTTTCAATATTTGAAATTTTATTATGACTATATGTTTCGAGATTTTGTGACCTTCCATTGAAAACTGCGATAACTCATAAGAATCATGAAGGAGGAGAATAAGTTCATGAAATGTTGAAAATCATCAAAGTGAATTAAGGGGATAAATATGCTCACAAGTGGTGTATGTTTTAATATGTCAAACTTTATTATGACATTGCTTTTCGAGATTTCGTGACCTTCCATTGAAAACAGCGATAACTCATAAGAATCGTGAAGGAGGAGAATAAGTTCATGAAATGTTGAAAATCACCAAAGTGAATTAAGGGGATAACACTTTGCTCATAAGTGGTGTATGATTTAATATTTGAAAATTTATTATGATACATTGCGTCTCGAGATTTTCGTGACCTTCCATTGAAAACTGCGATAACTCATCAGAATCGAGAGGGAGGAAAACTTAGTTCATCAAATGTTGAAAACCACCACAAAGTGAATTAAGGGGATTAATATGCTCACAAGTGGTGTATGTTTTAATATTTCAAATTTTATTATGACATTGCGTTTCGTGATTTCGTGAACTTCCATTGAAAACAGCGGTAACTCATAAGAATCGAGAACTAGGAAAATAAGTTCATGAAATGCTGAGAACCATTTCAAAGTGAGTTAAGGGGATAAATATACTCATAAAATGGTGTATGTTTTAATATTTCAAATTTTATTATGACATTGCGCTTCTAGATTTCGTGACCTTCCATTGAAAATCATGCGATAACTCATCAGAATCGAGAGGGAGGAAACTTGTGTTCATGAAATGTTGAAAACCACCAAAGTGAATTAAGGGGATTAATATGCTCACAAGTGGTATATGGGATCAATATTTCAAATTTTATTATGACATTGCATTTCCGTGATTTCGTGAACTTCCATTGGAAAACAACAGCTGATAAGTCATAAGAATCGAGAACCAGGAAAATAAGTTCATGAAATGCTGAGAACCACTAAAGTGAATTAAGGGGATAAATATGCTCCTAAGCGTTGTATGTTTCAATATTTGAAATTTTATTATGACTTTGCGTTTCGAGATTTCAGACCTTCCATTGAAAACTGCGATAACTCATAAGAATCATGAAGGAGGAGAATAAGTTCATGAAATGTTGAAAATCACCAAAGTGAATTAAGGGGATAAATATGCTCACAAGTGGTGTATGTTTTAATATGTCAAACTTTATTATGACATTGCTTTTCGAGATTTCGTGCAAGCTTCCATTGAAAACAGCGATAACTCATAAGAATCGCGGAAGGAGGAGAATAAGTTCATGAAATGTTGAAAATCACCAAAGTGAATTAAGGGGATAAATATGCTCATAAGTGGTGTATGATTTAATATTAGAAATTTTATTACAGACATTGGGTGTTTCGAGATTTCGTGACCTTCCATTGAAAACTGCGATAACTCATCAGAATCGAGAGGGAGGAAACTTAGCTACCATCAAATGTTGAAAACCACCAAAGTGAATTAAGGGGATTAATATGCTCACAAGTGGTGTATGTTTCTAATATTTCAAATTTTATTATGACATTGCAAGGCTTCGAGATTTCTCGTGACTTTCCATTGAAAACTGCGATAACTCATCAGAATCGAGGGAGGAAACTTAGTTCATCAAATGTTGAGAACCAACAAAGTGACCAGGGGATTAATATGCTCACAAGTGGTGCATGTTTTAATATTTCAAATTTTATTATGACATTGGCGCTTTCGAAGATTTCGTGACCTTTCCATTGAAAACTCCGATAACTCATCAGAATCGAGAGGGAGGAAACTTAGTTCATGAAATGTTGAAAACCACCAAAGTGAATTAAGGGGATTAATATGCTCACAAGTGGTGTATGTTTCAATATTTCAAATTTTATTATGACATTGCATTTCGTGATTTCGTGAACTTCCATTGAAAACAGCGATAACTCATAAGAATCGAGAACTAGGAAAATAAGTTCATGAAATGCTGAGAACCACTAAAGTGAATTAAGGGGATAAATATGCTCCTAAGTGTTGTATGTTTCAATATTTGAAATTTTATTATGACTTTGCGTTTCGAGATTTCGTGACCTTCCATTGAAAACTGCGATAACTCATAAGAATCATGAAGGAGGAGAATAAGTTCATGAAATGTTGAAAATCACCAAAGTGAATTAAGGGGATAAATATGCTCATAATATGTCAAACTTTATTATGACATTGCTTTTCGAGATTTCGTGACCTTCCATTAACAACAACGACAACTGATAAGAATCGTGAAGGAGGAGAATAAGTTCATGAAATGTTGAAAATCACCAAAGTGAATTAAGGGGATAAATATGCTCATAAGTGGTGTATGATTTAATATTTGAAATTTTATTATGACATTGCGTTTCGAGATTTCGTGACCTTCCATTGAAAACTGCGATAACTCATCAGAATCGAGAGGGAGGAAACTTAGTTCATCAAATGTTGAAAACCACCAAAGTGAATTAAGGGGATTAATATGCTCACAAGTGGTGTATGTTTTAATATTTCAAATTTTATTATGACATTGCATTTCGTGATTTCGTGAACTTCCATTGAAAACAGCGATAACTCATAAGAATCGAGAACTAGGAAAATAAGTTCATGAAATGCTGAGAACCACTAAAGTGAATTAAGGGGATAAATATGCTCATAAGTGGTGTATGTTTTAATATTTCAAATTTTATTATGACATTGCGTTTCGAGATTTCGTGACCTTCCATTGAAAACTGCGATAACTCATCAGAATCGAGAGGGAGGAAACTTAGTTCATGAAATGTTGAAAACCACCAAAGTGAATTAAGGGGATTAATATGCTCACAAGTGGTGTATGTTTCAATATTTCAAATTTTATTATGACATTGCATTTCGTGATTTCGTGAACTTCCATTGAAAACAGCGATAACTCATAAGAATCGAGAACTAGGAAAATAAGTTCATGAAATGCTGAGAACCACTAAAGTGAATTAAGGGGATAAATATGCTCCTAAGTGTTGTATGTTTCAATATTTGAAATTTTATTATGACTTTGCGTTTCGAGATTTCGTGACCTTCCATTGAAAACTGCGATAACTCATCAGAATCATGAAGGAGGAGAATAAGTTCATGAAATGTTGAAAATCACCAAAGTGAATTAAGGGGATAAATATGCTCACAAGTGGTGTATGTTTTAATATTTCAAATTTTATTATGACATTGCTTTTCGAGATTTCGTGACCTTCCATTGAAAACAGCGATAACTCATAAGAATCGTGAAGGAGGAGAATAAGTTCATGAAATGTTGAAAATCACCAAAGTGAATTAAGGGGATAAATATGCTCATAAGTGGTGTATGATTTAATATTTGAAATTTTATTATGACATTGCGTTTCGAGATTTCGTGACCTTCCATTGAAAACTGCGATAACTCATCAGAATCGAGAGGGAGGAAACTTAGTTCATGAAATGTTGAAAACCACCAAAGTGAATTAAGGGGATTAATATGCTCACAAGTGGTGTATGTTTTAATATTTCAAATTTTATTATGACATTGCATTTCGTGATTTCGTGAACTTCCATTGAAAACAGCGATAACTCATAAGAATCGAGAACTAGGAAAATAAGTTCATGAAATGCTGAGAACCACTAAAGTGAATTAAGGGGATAAATATGCTCATAAGTGGTGTATGTTTTAATATTTCAAATTTTATTATGACATTGCGTTTCGAGATTTCGTGACCTTCCATTGAAAACTGCGATAACTCATCCGAGTCGAGAGGGAGGAAACTTAGTTCATGAAATGTTGAAAACCACCAAAGTGAATTAAGGGGATTAATATGCTCACAAGTGGTGTATGTTTTAATATTTCAAATTTTATTATGACATTGCATTTCGTGATTTCGTGAACTTCCATTGAAAACAGCGATAACTCATAAGAATCGAGGAGCAGGAAACTAAGTTCAAGAAATGATCAGAACCACCAAAGTGAATTAAGGGGATAAATATGCTCATAAGTGGTGTATGTTTTAATATTTCAAATTTTATTATGACATTGCGTTTCGAGATTTCGTGACCTTCCATTGAAAACTGCGATAACTCATCAGAATCGAGAGGGAGGAAACTTAGTTCATGAAATGTTGAAAACCACCAAAGTGAATTAAGGGGATTAATATGCTCACAAGTGGTGTATGTTTCAATATTTCAAATTTTATTATGACATTGCATTTCGTGATTTCGTGAACTTCCATTGAAAACAGCGATAACTCATAAGAATCGAGAACTAGGAAAATAAGTTCATGAAATGCTGAGAACCACTAAAGTGAATTAAGGGGATAAATATGCTCCTAAGTGTTGTATGTTTCAATATTTGAAATTTTATTATGACTTTGCGTTTCGAGATTTCGTGACCTTCCATTGAACTCATAAGAATCATGAAGGAGGAGAATAAGTTCATGAAATGTTGAAAATCACCAAAGTGAATTAAGGGGATAAATATGCTCATAATATGTCAAACTTTATTATGACATTGCTTTTCGAGATTTCGTGACCTTCCATTGAACTCATAAGAATCGTGAAGGAGGAGAATAAGTTCATGAAATGTTGAAAATCACCAAAGTGAATTAAGGGGATAAATATGCTCATAAGTGGTGTATGATTTAATATTTGAAATTTTATTATGACATTGCGTTTCGAGATTTCGTGACCTTCCATTGAAAACTGCGATAACTCATCAGAATCGAGAGGGAGGAAACTTAGTTCATCAAATGTTGAAAACCACCAAAGTGAATTAAGGGGATTAATATGCTCACAAGTGGTGTATGTTTTAATATTTCAAATTTTATTATGACATTGCATTTCGTGATTTCGTGAACTTCCATTGAAAACAGCGATAACTCATAAGAATCGAGAACTAGGAAAATAAGTTCATGAAATGCTGAGAACCACTAAAGTGAATTAAGGGGATAAATATGCTCATAAGTGGTGTATGTTTTAATATTTCAAATTTTATTATGACATTGCGTTTCGAGATTTCGTGACCTTCCATTGAAAACTGCGATAACTCATCAGAATCGAGAGGGAGGAAACTTAGTTCATGAAATGTTGAAAACCACCAAAGTGAATTAAGGGGATTAATATGCTCACAAGTGGTGTATGTTTCAATATTTCAAATTTTATTATGACATTGCATTTCGTGATTTCGTGAACTTCCATTGAAAACAGCGATAACTCATAAGAATCGAGAACTAGGAAAATAAGTTCATGAAATGCTGAGAACCACTAAAGTGAATTAAGGGGATAAATATGCTCCTAAGTGTTGTATGTTTCAATATTTGAAATTTTATTATGACTTTGCGTTTCGAGATTTCGTGACCTTCCATTGAAAACTGCGATAACTCATCAGAATCATGAAGGAGGAGAATAAGTTCATGAAATGTTGAAAATCACCAAAGTGAATTAAGGGGATAAATATGCTCACAAGTGGTGTATGTTTTAATATTTCAAATTTTATTATGACATTGCTTTTCGAGATTTCGTGACCTTCCATTGAACTCATAAGAATCGTGAAGGAGGAGAATAAGTTCATGAAATGTTGAAAATCACCAAAGTGAATTAAGGGGATAAATATGCTCATAAGTGGTGTATGATTTAATATTTGAAATTTTATTATGACATTGCGTTTCGAGATTTCGTGACCTTCCATTGACATTACGTTTCGAGACTCATTTTCAGACATTTCATGAACTTACTTAGATTCTTATGAGTTCAATGGAAGGTTGAAAAGCAATGTCATAATAGTTTGAATATTATGGGGATTAATATGCTCACAAGTGGTGTATTTTCAATATTTCATGAATTTTATTATGACATTGCATTTCATGATTTCGTGAACTTCCATTGAAAACAGCGAACTCATAATAAAATTTCAGAACTAAACATACAAATAAGCATATTTATCCCCTTAATTCACTTTAGTGGTTCTCAGCATTTCATGAACTTATCCCCTTAAGGGGATAAATATGCTCATAAGTGGTGTATGATTTAATATTAGAAATTTTATTATGACATTGCGTTTCGAGATTTCGTGACCTTCCATTGAAAACTGCGATAACTCATCAGAATCGAGAGGGAGGAAACTTAGTTCATCAAATGTTGAAAACCACCAAAGTGAATTAAGGGGATTAATATGCTCACAAGTGGTGTATGTTTTAATATTTCAAATTTTATTATGACATTGCGTTTCGTGATTTCGTGAACTTCCATTGAAAACAGCGGTAACTCATAAGAATCGAGAACTAGGAAAATAAGTTCATGAAATGCTGAGAACCACTAAAGTGAATTAAGGGGATAAATATGCTCATAAGTGGTGTATGTTTTAATATTTCAAATTTTATTATGACATTGCGTTTCGAGATTTCGTGACCTTCCATTGAAAACTGCGATAACTCATCAGAATCGAGAGGGAGGAAACTTAGTTCATGAAATGTTGAAAACCACCAAAGTGAATTAAGGGGATTAATATGCTCACAAGTGGTGTATGTTTCAATATTTCAAATTTTATTATGACATTGCATTTCGTGATTTCGTGAACTTCCATTGAAAACAGCGATAACTCATAAGAATCGAGAACTAGGAAAATAAGTTCATGAAATGCTGAGAACCACTAAAGTGAATTAAGGGGATAAATATGCTCCTAAGTGTTGTATGTTTCAATATTTGAAATTTTATTATGACTTTGCGTTTCGAGATTTCGTGACCTTCCATTGAACTCATAAGAATCATGAAGGAGGAGAATAAGTTCATGAAATGTTGAAAATCACCAAAGTGAATTAAGGGGATAAATATGCTCATAAGTGGTGTATGGTTTTAATATTTCAAATTTTATTATGACATTGCTTTTCGAGATTTCGTGACCTTCCATTGAAAACAGCGATAACTCATAAGAATCGGAAGGAGGAGAATAAGTTCATGAAATGTTGAAAATCACCAAAGTGAATTAAGGGGATAAATATGCTCATAAGTGGTGTATGATTTAATATTTGAAATTTTATTATGACATTGCGTTTCGAGATTTCGTGACCTTCCATTGAAAACTGCGATAACTCATCAGAATCGAGAGGGAGGAAACTTAGTTCATCAAATGTTGAAAACCACCAAAGTGAATTAAGGGGATTAATATGCTCACAAGTGGTGTATGTTTTAATATTTCAAATTTTATTATGACATTGCATTTCGTGATTTCGTGAACTTCCATTGAAAACAGCGATAACTCATAAGAATCGAGAACTAGGAAAATAAGTTCATGAAATGCTGAGAACCACTAAAGTGAATTAAGGGGATAAATATGCTCATAAGTGGTGTATGTTTTAATATTTCAAATTTTATTATGACATTGCGTTTCGAGATTTCGTGACCTTCCATTGAAAACTGCGATAACTCATCAGAATCGAGAGGGAGGAAACTTAGTTCATGAAATGTTGAAAACCACCAAAGTGAATTAAGGGGATTAATATGCTCACAAGTGGTGTATGTTTTAATATTTCAAATTTTATTATGACATTGCATTTCGTGATTTCGTGAACTTCCATTGAAAACAGCGATAACTCATAAGAATCGAGAACTAGGAAAATAAGTTCATGAAATGCTGAGAACCACTAAAGTGAATTAAGGGGATAAATATGCTCATAAGTGGTGTATGTTTTAATATTTCAAATTTTATTATGACATTGCGTTTCGAGATTTCGTGACCTTCCATTGAAAACTGCGATAACTCATCAGAATCGAGAGGGAGGAAACTTAGTTCATGAAATGTTGAAAACCACCAAAGTGAATTAAGGGGATTAATATGCTCACAAGTGGTGTATGTTTCAATATTTCAAATTTTATTATGACATTGCATTTCGTGATTTCGTGAACTTCCATTGAAAACAGCGATAACTCATAAGAATCGAGAACTAGGAAAATAAGTTCATGAAATGCTGAGAACCACTAAAGTGAATTAAGGGGATAAATATGCTCCTAAGTGTTGTATGTTTCAATATTTGAAATTTTATTATGACTTTGCGTTTCGAGATTTCGTGACCTTCCATTGAACTCATAAGAATCATGAAGGAGGAGAATAAGTTCATGAAATGTTGAAAATCACCAAAGTGAATTAAGGGGATAAATATGCTCATAATATGTCAAACTTTATTATGACATTGCTTTTCGAGATTTCGTGACCTTCCATTGAACTCATAAGAATCGTGAAGGAGGAGAATAAGTTCATGAAATGTTGAAAATCACCAAAGTGAATTAAGGGGATAAATATGCTCATAAGTGGTGTATGATTTAATATTTGAAATTTTATTATGACATTGCGTTTCGAGATTTCGTGACCTTCCATTGAAAACTGCGATAACTCATCAGAATCGAGAGGGAGGAAACTTAGTTCATCAAATGTTGAAAACCACCAAAGTGAATTAAGGGGATTAATATGCTCACAAGTGGTGTATGTTTTAATATTTCAAATTTTATTATGACATTGCGTTTCGAGATTTCGTGACCTTCCATTGAAAACTGCGATAACTCATCAGAATCGAGAGGGAGGAAACTTAGTTCATGAAATGTTGAAAACCACCAAAGTGAATTAAGGGGATTAATATGCTCACAAGTGGTGTATGTTTCAATATTTCAAATTTTATTATGACATTGCATTTCGTGATTTCGTGAACTTCCATTGAAAACAGCGATAACTCATAAGAATCGAGAACTAGGAAAATAAGTTCATGAAATGCTGAGAACCACTAAAGTGAATTAAGGGGATAAATATGCTCCTAAGTGTTGTATGTTTCAATATTTGAAATTTTATTATGACTTTGTGTTTTGAGATTTCGTGACCTTCCATTGAACTCATAAGAATCATGAAGGAGGAGAATAAGTTCATGAAATGTTGAAAATCACCAAAGTGAATTAAGGGGATAAATATGCTCATAAGTGGTGAAACATTAAATATTTGAAAATTTATTATGACATTGCGTTTCGAGATTTCGTGACCTTCCATTGAACTCATAAGAATCGTGAAGGAGGAGAATAAGTTCATGAAATGTTGAAAATCACCAAAGTGAATTAAGGGGATAAATATGCTCATAAGTGGTGTATGATTTAATATTTCAAATTTTATTATGACATTGCGTTTCGAGATTTCGTGACCTTCCATTGAAAACTGCGATAACTCATCAGAATCGAGAGGGAGGAAACTTAGTTCATCAAATGTTGAAAACCACCAAAGTGAATTAAGGGGATTAATATGCTCACAAGTGGTGTATGTTTCAATATTTCAAATTTTATTATGACATTGCATTTCGTGATTTCGTGAACTTCCATTGAAAACAGCGATAACTCATAAGAATCGAGAACTAGGAAAATAAGTTCATGAAATGCTGAGAACCACTAAAGTGAATTAAGGGGATAAATATGCTCCTAAGTGTTGTATGTTTCAATATTTGAAATTTTATTATGACTTTGCGTTTCGAGATTTCGTGACCTTCCATTGAAAACTGCGATAACTCATAAGAATCATGAAGGAGGAGAATAAGTTCATGAAATGTTGAAAATCACCAAAGTGAATTAAGGGGATAAATATGCTCATAATATGTCAAACTTTATTATGACATTGCTTTTCGAGATTTCGTGACCTTCCATTGAAAACAGCGATAACTCATAAGAATCGTGAAGGAGGAGAATAAGTTCATGAAATGTTGAAAATCACCAAAGTGAATTAAGGGGATAAATATGCTCATAAGTGGTGTATGATTTAATATTTCAAATTTTATTATGACATTGCGTTTCGAGATTTCGTGACCTTCCATTGAAAACTGCGATAACTCATCAGAATCGAGAGGGAGGAAACTTAGTTCATCAAATGTTGAAAACCACCAAAGTGAATTAAGGGGATTAATATGCTCACAAGTGGTGTATGTTTTAATATTTCAAATTTTATTATGACATTGCATTTCGTGATTTCGTGAACTTCCATTGAAAACAGCGGTAACTCATAAGAATCGAGAACTAGGAAAATAAGTTCATGAAATGCTGAGAACCACTAAAGTGAATTAAGGGGATAAATATGCTCATAAGTGGTGTATGTTTTAATATTTCAAATTTTATTATGACATTGCGTTTCGAGATTTCGTGACCTTCCATTGAAAACTGCGATAACTCATCAGAATCGAGAGGGAGGAAACTTAGTTCATGAAATGTTGAAAACCACCAAAGTGAATTAAGGGGATTAATATGCTCACAAGTGGTGTATGTTTTAATATTTCAAATTTTATTATGACATTGCATTTCGTGATTTCGTGAACTTCCATTGAAAACAGCGATAACTCATAAGAATCGAGAACTAGGAAAATAAGTTCATGAAATGCTGAGAACCACTAAAGTGAATTAAGGGGATAAATATGCTCATAAGTGGTGTATGTTTTAATATTTCAAATTTTATTATGACATTGCGTTTCGAGATTTCGTGACCTTCCATTGAAAACTGCGATAACTCATCAGAATCGAGAGGGAGGAAACTTAGTTCATCAAATGTTGAAAACCACCAAAGTGAATTAAGGGGATTAATATGCTCACAAGTGGTGTATGTTTTAATATTTCAAATTTTATTATGACATTGCATTTCGTGATTTCGTGAACTTCCATTGACAACAGCGATAACTCATAAGAATCGAGAACTAGGAAAATATATGCCCGTGAAATGCTGAGAACCACTAAAGTGAATTAAGGGGATAAATATGCCTATAAATGGTGTATGTTTTAATATTTCAAATTTTATTATGACATTAAGTGCTTCGAGATTTCTGTGACCTTCCATTGAAAACTGCGATAACTCATCGTAATCATGAGAGGGAGGAAACTTAGTTCATGAAATGCTGAAAACCACCAAAGTGAATTAAGGGGATTAATATGCTCACAAGTGGTGTATGTTTTAATATTTCAAATTTTATTATGACATTGCATTTCAGGATTTCGTGAACTTCCATTGAAAACAGCTTTAACTCATAAGAATCGAGAACTAGGAAAATAAGTTCATGAATTGCTGAGAACTACCAAAGTGAATTAAGGGGATAAATATGCTCATAAGTGGTGTATGTTTTAATATTTCAAATTTTATTATGACATTGCGTTTCGTGATTTCGTGACCTTCCATTGAAAACCGGCGATAACTCATCAGAATCGAGAGGGAGGAAACTTAGTTCATGAAATGTTGAAAACCACTAAAGTGAATTCAGGGGATTAATATGCTCACAAAGTGGTGTATGTTTTAATATTTCAAATTTTATTATGACATTGCATTTCGTGATTTCGTGAACTTCCATTGAAAAAACAAGCTGTAACTCATAAGAATCGAGAACTAGGAAAATAAGTTCATGAAATGCTGAGAACCACCAAAGTGAATTAAGGGGATAAATATGCTCATAAGTTTTGTATGTTTTAATATTTCAAATTTTATTATGATTATTGTGCGTCGAGATTTCGTGACCTTCCATTGAAAACTGCGATAACTCATCAGAATCGAGAGGGAGGAAACTTAGTTCATCAAATGTTGAAAACTACCAAAGTGAATTAAGGGGATTAATATGCCTACAAGTGGTGTGTATGTTTTAATATTTCAAATTTTATTATGATAATGCATTTCCGTGATTTCGTGAACTTCCATTGAAAACAAATTTCTGTAACTCATAAGAATCGAGAACTAGGAAAATAAGTTCATGAAATGCTGAGAACCACTAAAGTGAATTAAGGGGATAAATATGCTCCTAAGTGGTGTATGTTTTAATATTTGAAATTTTATAAATCGGTAGAGTGTCGTGTAGGGGTGGAGTGTAGATGACGGCGGTGACCGTATAATTGAATAAAGAGGGAGGAAAATTAGTTCATCAAATGTTGAAAACCACCAAAGTGAATTAAGGGGATTAATATGCTCACAAGTGGTGTATGTTTTAATATTTCAAATTTTATTATGACATTGCATTTCGTGATTTCGTGAACTTCCATTGAAAACAGCGATAACTCATAAGAATCGAGAACTAGGAAAATAAGTTCATGAAATGCTGCGAACCACTAAAGTGAATTAAGGGGATAAATATGCTCCTAAGTGTTGTATGTTTCAATATTTGAAATTTTATTATGACTTTGCGTTTCGAGATTTCTTGACCTTCCATTGAACTCATAAGAATCATGAAGGAGGAGAATAAGTTCATGAAATGTTGAAAATCACCAAAGTGAATTAAGGGGATAAATATGCTCATAATATGTCAAACTTTATTATGACATTGCTTTTCGAGATTTCGTGACCTTCCATTGAACTTATAAGAATCGTGAAGGAGGAGAATAAGTTCATGAACTGTTGAAAATCACCAAAGTGAATTACTAAGGGGATAACATGCTCACAAGTGGTGTATGATTTAATATTTGAAATTTTATTATGACATTGCGTTTCTCGAGATTTCGTGACCTTCCATTGAAAACTGCGATAACTCATCAGAATCGAGAGGGGAGGAAACTTAGTTCATCAAATGTTGAAAACCACCAAAGTGAATTAAGGGGATTAATATGCTCACAAGTGGTGTATGTTTTAATATTTCTAAATTTTATTATGATATTAATGCGTTTCTTGCATTTCGTGACTTTCCATTGAAAAAATCTGCGTATAACTCATCAGAATCGAGAGGAGGAAACTTAGTTCATGAAATGTTGAAAACTACCAAAGTAGGAATTAAGGGGATTAATATGCCTACAAGTGGTGTATGTGTTTCAATATTTCAAATTTTATTATGACATTGCATTTCGTGATTTCGTGAACTTCCATTGAAAACAGCTTATAAATTCACAAGAATCCAGAACTAGGAAAATAAGTTCATGAAATGCTGAGAACCACTAAAGTGAATTAAGGGGATAAATATGCTCCTAAGTGTTGTATGTTTCAATATTTGAAATTTTATTATGACTTTGCGTCGAGAGATTTTGTGACCTTCCATTGAAAACAGCGGTAACTCATAAGAATCAGTGAAGGAGGAGAATAAGTTCACATGAAATGTTGAAAATCACCAAAGTGAATTAAGGGGATAAATATGCTCATAATATGTCAAACTTTATTATGACATTGCTTTTCGAGATTTCGTGACCCTTCCATTGAACCTCATAAGAATCGTGTAAAGGAGGAGAATAAGTTCATTGAAATGTTGAAAATCACCAAAGTGAATTAAGGGGATAAATATGCTCATAAGTGGTGTATAATTTAATTAGCTTGTGAAATTTTATTATGACATTAGCGTTTCGAGAATTTCGTGACCTTCCATTGAAACTGCGATAACTCATCAGAATCGAGAGGGAGGAAACTTAGTTCATCAAATGTTGAAAGCACCTACCAAAGGAGTGAATTAAAGGGGATTAATATGCTCACAAGTGAATTGTATGTTTTAATATTTCAAATTTTATTACTTGACATTGCATTTCGTGGATTTCGTGAACTTCCCTTATTGAAAAGCAGCGATTAACTCATAAGAATCGTAGAACTAGGGAGAAACTAAGTTCATAAAATGCTGAGAACCACAAGTGAATTAAGGGGATAAATATGCCTCCATATAGAAGGCTGGTGTATGTTTTAATATTTCAAATTTTTATTATGACATTGCTTGGAGTTTCGAGATTTGTTGACCTTCCATTTTCTAGCTGCACGATAAAACTCATAGAATCATAGAAGGAGGAAACTAAGTTCTATGAAATGTTGAAAACCACCAAAGTGAATTAAGGGGATAAATATGCTCACAAGTGGTGTAGCAAGTTCCAATATTTCAAACTTTTATTATGACATTGCATTTCGTGATTTCGTGAACTTCCATTGAACACGGCGGTAACTCATAAGAATCGAGAACTAGGAAAATAAGTTCATGAAATGCTTTGAAGAATCACCAAAGTGAATTAAGGGGATAAATCCATCGCTCATAAGTGGTGTATGTTTTAATATTTCAAATTTTATTATGAGCATTGCGTGCTTCGAGATTTCGTGACCTTCCATTGAAAATCGCGATAACTCATCAGAATCGAAGAGGGAGGAAACTAAGTTCATGAAATGTTGAAAACCACTCAAAGTGAATTAAGGGGATTAATATGTTCACAAGTGGTGTATGTTTTAATATTTCAAATTTTATTATGACATTGCATTTCGTTGATTTCGTGAACTTCCATTGAAAACAGCGATAACTCATAAGAAATCGAGAACTAGGAAAATAAGTTCATGAAATGCTAGCAGAACCACTAAAGTGAATTAAAGGGGATAAATATGCCTCTATAAGTGGTGTATGTTTTAATATTTCAAATTTTATTGTATGACATTAAAAGCGTTTCGAGATTTCGTGACCTTCCATTGAAAACTTGCGATAACTCGAATCAGTAGAGTTCGAGAGGGAGGAAACTTAGTTCATGAAATGTTGAAAACACACCAAAGTGAATTAAGGGGAGATTAATATGCTCACAGAGTGGTGTATGTTTTAATATTTCAAATTTTATTATGACATTGCATTTCGTGATTTCGTGGAACTTCCATTGAAAACAGCGACCTGTAACTCATAAGAAATCGAGAACTAGGAAAATAAGTTCATATGAATATGTTGAGAACCACTAAATTGAATTAAAGGGGATAAATATGCTTTCATAAGTGGTGTATGTTTTAATATTTCAAATTCTTTATTATGACATTGCGTTTCGAGATTTCGTGACCTTCCACGGTGAAAACCGCGATAACTCATCAGAGATGATCGAGAGGGAGGAAAGCTAAGTTCATGAAATATTGAAAACCACCAAAGTGAATTAAGGGGATTATATATGCTCACAGAGTGGTGTGGAAAATGTTTCAATATTTCAAATTTTATTATGACATTGCATTTCGTGATTTCGTGAACTTCCATTGAAAACAGTGATAACTCATGCAAGGAGAATCGTAGAAGGAGGAAAATAAGTTCATGAAATGTTGAGAACCACTAAAAGTGAATTAAGGGGATAAAATATATGCCCATAAGTGGTGTATGTTTCAATATTTGAAAATTTATTACTGAAGCATTGCGATGCTTCGGAGATTTCGTGACCTTCCATTGAAAACTGCGATAACTCATCGAGAATCGAGAGGGAGGAAACTTTAGTTCATGAAATGTTGAGAAACCACCAAAGAGAAATGAATTAAGAGGGGATTAATATGCTCACAAGTGGTGTATGTTTTAATATTTCAAATTTTTATTATGACATTGCATTTCGTGATTTCGTGAACTTCCATTGAAAAACAGATGCAGACTCATAAGAATCGAGAACCTAGGAAAATAAGTTCATGAAATGCTGAGAACCACTAAAGTGAATTTAAGGGGATAAATATGCTCATAAGTGGTGTATGTTTTAATATTTCATTAAAATTTGTGGCATTACATGACATTGCGTTTCGGGCCCGCTGACACAGCATTTAGTGGCGGCGCAGGCGCCTTCCATTGAAAACTCAAGCACGATAACTCTATCAAGAAATCGGAGAGGAGAAGGAAATTTAGGTTCCATGAAATGTTTGAAAACCACCAAAGTGGAATTAAGAGGATTAATATGCTCACAAGTGGTGTATGGTTCAATATTTCAAATTTTAACTTATGACATTGCATTAAATGATGGATTTCCGTGGAACTTCCATTGAAAACTGACGGTAACTCACTAAGTGAAATCGAGAACTAGGAAAATAAGTTCATGAAATGCTTGAGAACCACTAAAAGTGAATTAAGGGGATAATGATATGCTTTCATAAGTGGTGTATGTTTTAATATTTTCAAATTTTATTATGACACTGTGGCTTTGCGTTTCGAGATTTCGTGACCTTCCATTGAAAACTGCGATAACTCATCAGGAGATCGAGAGGGAGGAAACTTAGTTCATGAAATGTTGAAAACCACCAAAGTGAATTAAGGAGGATTAATATGCTCTACAAGTGGTGTATGTTTCAATATTTCAAATTTTATTACTTGACATTGCATTTCGTGATTTCGTGAACACTTCCATTGAAAACAGCGATAACTCATAAGAATCGAGAACTAGGAAAATAAAGTTCATGAAATGTTGAGAACCACTAAAAAAGTGAATTAAGGGGATAAATATGCTCCTAAGTGTTGTATGTTTCAATATTTGAAATTTTATTTACTGACTTTGTGCGTTTCTGAGATTTCGTGACCTTCCATTGAACTCATAGGAGAATCATGAAGGAGGAGAATACAGTTCATGAAATGTTGAAAAGTACCAAAGTGAATTAAGGGGATAAGTATGCCTGATAATATGTCAAACTTCTTATATTATGACATTGCTTTTCGAGATTTCGTGACCTTCCATTGAACTCATAAGAATCGTGAAGGAGGAGAATAAGTTCATGAAATGTTGAAAATCACCAAAGTGAATTAAGGGGATAAATATGCTCATAAGTGGTGTATGATTTAATATTTGAAATTTTATTATGACATTGACATTTAGATTTCGTGACCTTCCATTGAAAAACTGCAGAATACTTCTCATCAGAAGTCGAGAGGGAGGAAACTTAGTTCACTCAAATGTTGAGAAACCACCAAAGTGAAGTAAAGGGGATTAATATGCTCACAAGTGGTGTATGTTTTAATATTTCAAATTTTATTATGACATTATGCATTCGAGATTTCGTGAACTTCCATTGAAAACTGCGTTAACTCATGTGGGAGAATCGAGAGGGAGGAAAACTTAGTTCATGAAATGTTGAAAACCACCTAAAGTGAATTAAGGGGATTAATATGCTCAAGTGGTGGATGTTTCAATATTTCAAATTTTATTATGACATTGCATTTTCGTGAATTTTGGTGAACTTCCATTGAAAACAGCGATAACTCATAAGAATCGTAGAACTAGGGAAAATAAGTTCATGAAATATTGAGAACCACTAAAGTGAATTAAGGGGATAAATATGCTCCTAAGTGGTTGTATGTTTCAATATTTCAAATTTTATTATGACTTTGCGTTTCGAGATTTCGTGACCTTGGTGCAGGATTGAACTCGATCAAGAATCATGAAGGAGGAGATTAAGATTCTATGAAATGTTGGAAAATCACCAAAGTGAATTAAGGGGATAAATATGCTCATAATAATGACATTAGTTTACAGATTTAGTGACCTTCCATTGAAATAACTCATAAGGAATCGAGAAGGTGAGGAGAATAAGTTCATTGAAATGTTGAAGGAACCACACAAAGTGAATTAAGGGGATAAATATCTTTCCTCATAAGTGGTGTATGATTTTTAATATTTCAAATTTTTATTATAGCGACATTATGCATTCGAGATTTCGTTGACCTTCCATTGAAAAGCTGAACATGATAACTCATCGGAATCGAGGAGGGAGGAAACTTAGTTCATGAAATGTTGAAAACCACCAAAGTGAATTAAGGGGATTAAATGTATGCTCACAAGTGGTGTATGTTTTGTAATATTTCAAATTTTATTACTGACATTGCATTTCGTGGATTTGCGTGGACACTTCCCATTGTAAAACGGCGATAATCTCTGATAAGAATCGAGAAACTAGGAAAATAAGTTCTGTTGTATGAAATGCTGGAGAAACCACCAAAGTGAATTAAGGGGGATAAATATGCTCATAAGTGGTGTATGTTTTAATATTTCAAATTTTATTATGACATTGCGTTTCGAGATTTCGTGACCTTCCATTGAAAAACTGCGATAACTCATAAGAATCGAGAGGGAGAGGAAACTTAGTTCATGAAATGTTACTTGAAAACCACCAAAGTGAATTAAGGGGATTAATATGCTCACAAGTGGTGTATGTTTTAATATTTCAAATTTTATTATGACATTGCATTTCGAGATTTCGTGACCTTCCATTGAAAACAGCCGATAACTCATAAGAATCATGAGAAATCATAGGAGAAATAAGTTCATGAAATGCTGAGAACCACTAAAGTTGAATTAAGGGGATAAATATGCTCATAAGTGGTGTAGCATGTTTTAATATTTCAAATTTTATTATGACATTGCGTTTTCGAGATTTCAGTGACCTTCCATTGAAAACGATAACTCGTAGAATCGAGAGGGAGGAAACTTAGTTCATGAAATGTTGAAAACCACCAAAGTGAATTAAGGGGATTAATATGCTCACAAGTGGTGTATGTTTTAATATTTCAAATTTTATTATGACATTGCATTTCGAGATTTAAATTGAACTTCCATTGAAAAGCTGCGATAACTCGTAAGAATCGAGAAGGAGGAAAATAAGTTCATGAAATGTTGAAAACCACCAAAGTGAATTAAGGGGATAAATATGCTCATAAGTGGTGTATGTTTTAATATTTCAAATTTTATTATGACATTTGCATGCGTTTCGAGGATTTCGTGACCTTCCATTGAAAGCTGCTAGATAACTCATAAGAATCGAGAGGAGGAAACTTAGTTCATGAAATGTTGAAAACCACCAAAGTGAATTAAGGGGATAAATATGTGCTCACAAGTGGTGTATGTTTAATATTTCAAATTTTTATTATGACATTGCGTTTCGAGATTTCGTGACCTTCCATTGAAAACCAAGCGATAACTCATAAGAATCGAGAGGGAGGAAACTTAGTTCATGAAATGTTGAAAACCACCAAAGTGAATTAAGGGGATTAATATGCTCACAAGTGGTGTATGTTGTTCAATATTTCAAATTTTATTATGACATTGCATTTTCGTGATTTTGAAGCGGAACTTCCATTGAAAACAGCGATAACTCATAAGAATCGAGAACTAGGAAAAATAAGTTCATGAAATGCTGAGAACCACTAAAGTGAATTAAGGGGATAAATATGCTCCTACAGTGGTGTATGTATCATTTAATATTTGAAATTTTATTATGACTTTGCGTTTTCGAGATTTCGTGACCTTTCCATTGAACTCATATAACTCATCAGAATCGAGAGGGAGGAAATAAGTTCATGAAATGTTGAAAACCACCAAAGTGAATTAAGGGGATTAATATGCTCACAAGTGGTGTATGTTTTAATATTTCAAATTTTATTATGACATTGCATTTCGAGATTTCGTGAACTTCCATTGAAACTCATAAGAATCGAGAAGGAGGAAAATAAGTTCATGAAATGTTGAAAATCACCAAAGTGAATTAAGGGGATAAATATGCTCATAAGTGGTGTATGTTTTAATATTTCAAATTTTATTATGACATTGCTTTTTGAGATTTCGTGACCTTCCATTGAAAACCGCGATAATCATCGACCGAGAGAGGAAACTTAGTTCATCAAATGTTGAAAACCACCAAAGTGAATTAAGGGGATAAATATGCTCATAAGTGGTGTATGTTTTAATATTTCAAATTTTATTATGACATTGCATTTCGAGATTTCGTGACCTTCCATTGAAAACTGCGATAACTCATAAGAATCGAGAGGAGGAAATAAGTTCATGAAATGTTGAAAACCACCAAAGTGAATTAAGGGGATAAATATGCTCATAAGTGGTGTATGTTTTAATATTTCAAATTTTATTATGACATTGCGTCGAGATTTCGTGACCTTCCATTGAAAACTGCGATAACTCATCGAATCGAGAGGGAGGAAACTTAGTTCATGAAATGTTGAAAACCACCAAAGTGAATTAAGGGGATTAATATGCTCACAAGTGGTGTATGTTTTAATATTTCAAATTTTATTATGACATTGCATTTCGTGATTTCGTGAACTTCCATTGAAAACAGCGATAACTCATAAGAATCGAGAACTAGGAAAATAAGTTCATGAAATGCTGAGAACCACTAAAGTGAATTAAGGGGATAAATATGCTCATAAGTGTTGTATGTTTCAATATTTCAAATTTTATTATGACATTGCGTTTCGAGATTTCGTGACCTTCCATTGAAAAACTCGCGATAACTCATCGAATCGAGTAGGGAGGAAACTTAGTTCATGAAATGTTGAAAATCACCAAAGTGAATTAAGGGGATAAATATGCTCACAAGTGGTGTATGTTTTAATATTTCAAATTTTATTATGACATTGCATTTCAGATTTCGTGACCTTCCATTGAAAACAATGATAACTCATAAGAATCGAGAGAGGAGAATAAGTTCATGAAATGTTGAAAACCACCAAAGTGAATTAAGGGGATAAATATTCTCATAAGTGGTGTATGTTTTAATATTTCAAATTTTATTATGACATTGCGTTTCGAGATTTCGTGACCTTCCATTGAAAACTGCGATAACTCATCAGAATCGAGAGGGAGGAAACTTAGTTCATCAAATGTTGAAAACCACCAAAGTGAATTAAGGGGATTAATATGCTCACAAGTGGTGTATGTTTTAATATTTCAAATTTTATTATGACATTGCATTTCGTGATTTCGTGAACTTCCATTGAAAACAGCGGTAACTCATAAGAATCGAGAACTAGGAAAATAAGTTCATGAAATGCTGAGAACCACTAAAGTGAATTAAGGGGATAAATATGCTCATAAGTGGTGTATGTTTTAATATTTCAAATTTTATTATGACATTGCGTTTCGAGATTTCGTGACCTTCCATTGAAAACTGCGATAACTAATCAGAATCGAGAGGGAGAAAACTTAGTTCATGAAATATTGAAAACCACCAAAGTGAATTAAGGGGATTAATATGCTCACAAGTGGTGTATGTTTTAATATTTCAAATTTTATTATGACATTGCATTTCGTGATTTCGTGAACTTCCATTGAAAACTGCGATAACTCATAAGAATCGAGAACTAGGAAAATAAGTTCATGAAATGCTGAGAACCACTAAAGTGAATTAAGGGGATAAATATGCTCCTAAGTGTTGTATGTTTCAATATTTGAAATTTTATTATGACTTTGCGTTTCGAGATTTCGTGACCTTCCATTGAAAACTGCGATAACTCATCAGAATCGAGAGGGAGGAAACTTAGTTCATGAAATGTTGAAAACCACCAAAGTGAATTAAGGGGATTAATATGCTCACAAGTGGTGTATGTTTTAATATTTGAAAGGTGACTAGGAGGTAGCGAGTGGAGATCTCGGGAGTTTCCATATAAATCAAAGATAAATCATAAGAATCGAGCACTAGGAAAATAAGTTTATGAAATGCTGAGAATCACTAAAGTGAATTAAGGGGATAAATATGCTCATAAGTGGTGTATGTTTTAATATTTCAAATTTTATTATGACATTGCGTTTCGAGATTTCGTGACCTTCCATTGAAAACTGCGATAACTCATCAGAATCGAGAGGGAGGAAACTTAGTTCATGAAATGTTGAAAACCACCAAAGTGAATTAAGGGGATTAATATGCTCACAAGTGGTGTATGATTTAATATTTCAAATTTTATAATGACATTGCATTTCGTGATTTCGTGAACTTCCATTGAAAACAGCGATAACTCATAAGAATCTAGAACTAGGAAAATAAGTTCATGAAATGCTGAGAACCACTAAAGTGAATTAAGGGGATAAATATGCTCATAAGTGGTGTATGTATTAATATTTCAAATTTTATTATTACAATGAGTCTCCGAACATCGAGATCTACAATCGTTCCCTACGATAACTTCTTCCAATCTAGAGGGAGGAAACTTAGTTCATGAAATGTTGAAAACCACCAAAGTGAATTAAGGGGATTAATATGCTCACAAGTGGTGTATGTTTCAATATTTCAAATTTTATTATGACATTGCATTTCGTGATTTCGTGAACTTCCATTGAAAACGATAACTCATAAGAATCGAGAACTAGGAAAATAAGTTCATGAAATGCTGAGAACCACTAAAGTGAATTAAGGGGATAAATATGCTCATAAGTGTTGTATGTTTCAATATTTGAAATTTTATTATGACATTTGCGTTCTCGAGATTTCGTGACCTTCCATTGAACTCATAAGAATCATGAAGGAGGAGAATAAGTTCATGAAATGTTGAAAATCACCAAAGTGAATTAAGGGGATAAATATGCTCACAAGTGGTGTATGTTTTAATATTTCAAACTTTATTATGACATTGCTTTTCGAGATTTCGTGACCTTCCATTGAAAACTGCGATAACTCATAAGAATCGAGAAGGAGGAAAATAAGTTCATGAAATGTTGAAAACCACCAAAGTGAATTAAGGGGATAAATATGCTCATAAGTGGTGTATGTTTTAATATTTCAAATTTTATTATGACATTGCGTTTCGAGATTTCGTTGAACTCTTCCATTGAAAAACTGCGATAACTCATCAGAATCGAGAGGGAGGAAACTTAGTTCATGAAATGTTGAAAACCACCAAAGTGAATTAAGGGATTAATATGCTCACAAGTGGTGTATGTTTTAATATTTCAAATTTTATTATGACATTGCATTTCGTGATTTCGTGAACTTCCATTGAAAACAGCGATAACTCATAAGAATCGAGAACTAGGAAAATAAGTTCATGAAATGCTGAGAACCACTAAAGTGAATTAAGGGGATAAATATGCTCATAAGTGGTGTATGTTTTAATATTTCAAATTTTATTATGACATTGCGTTTCGAGATTTCGTGACCTTCCATTGAAAACTCGCGATAACTCATCGAATCGAGAGGGAGGAAACTTAGTTCATGAAATGTTGAAAACCACCAAAGTGAATTAAGGGGATTAATATGCTCACAAGTGGTGTATGTTTCAATATTTCAAATTTTATTATGACATTGCATTTTCGTGATTTCGTGAACTTCCATTGAAAACGCGATAACTCATAAGAATCGAGAACTAGGAAAATAAGTTCATGAAATGTTGAGAACCACTAAAGTGAATTAAGGGGATAAATATGCTCATAAGTGGTGTATGTTTTAATATTTGAAATTTTATTATGACATTGCGTTTCGAGATTTCGTGACCTTCCATTGAAAACTGCGATAACTCATAAGAATCGAGAGGGAGGAAACTTAGTTCATGAAATGTTGAAAACCACCAAAGTGAATTAAGGGGATTAATATGCTCACAAGTGGTGTATGTTTTAATATTTCAAATTTTATTATGACATTGCATTTCGAGATTTCGTGAACTTCCATTGAAAACAGCGATAACTCATAAGAATCGAGAACTAGGAAAATAAGTTCATGAAATGCTGAAAACCACTAAAGTGAATTAAGGGGATAAATATGCTCATAAGTGGTGTATGTTTTAATATTTCAAATTTTATTATGACATTGCGTTTCGAGATTTCGTGACCTTCCATTGAAAACCGCGATAACTCATCGAATCGAGAGGGAGGAAACTTAGTTCATCAAATGTTGAAACCACCAAAGTGAATTAAGGGGATTAATATGCTCACAAGTGGTGTATGTTTTAATATTTCAAATTTTATTATGACATTGCATTTCGTGATTTCGTGAACTTCCATTGAAAACAGCGATAACTCATAAGAATCGAGAACTAGGAAAATAAGTTCATGAAATGCTGAGAACCACTAAAGTGAATTAAGGGGATAAATATGCTCATAAGTGGTGTATGTTTTAATATTTCAAATTTTATTATGACATTGCGTTTCGAGATTTCGTGACCTTCCATTGAAAACTGCGATAACTCATCGAATCGAGAGGGAGGAAACTTAGTTCATGAAATGTTGAAAACCACCAAAGTGAATTAAGGGGATTAATATGCTCACAAGTGGTGTATGTTTTAATATTTCAAATTTTATTATGACATTGCATTTCGTGATTTCGTGAACTTCCATTGAAAACAGCGATAACTCATAAGAATCGAGAACTAGGAAAATAAGTTCATGAAATGCTGAGAACCACTAAAGTGAATTAAGGGGATAAATATGCTCATAAGTGGTGTATGTTTTAATATTTCAAATTTTATTATGACATTGCGTTTCGAGATTTCGTGACCTTCCATTGAAAACCGGCGATAACTCATCAGAATCGAGAGGGAGGAAACTTAGTTCATCAAATGTTGAAAACCACCAAAGTGAATTAAGGGGATTAATATGCTCACAAGTGGTGTATGTTTTAATATTTCAAATTTTATTATGACATTGCATTTCGTGATTTCGTGAACTTCCATTGAAAACAGCGATAACTCATAAGAATCGAGAACTAGGAAAATAAGTTCATGAAATGTTGAGAACCACTAAAGTGAATTAAGGGGATAAATATGCTCATAAGTGGTGTATGTTTTAATATTTCAAATTTTATTATGACATTGCGTTTCGAGATTTCGTGACCTTCCATTGAAAACTGCGATAACTCATCAGAATCGAGAGGGAGGAAACTTAGTTCATGAAATGTTGAAAACCACCAAAGTGAATTAAGGGGATTAATATGCTCACAAGTGGTGTATGTTTTAATATTTCAAATTTTATTATGACATTGCATTTCGTGATTTCGTGAACTTCCATTGAAAACAGCGATAACTCATAAGAATCGAGAACTAGGAAAATAAGTTCATGAAATGCTGAGAACCACTAGAGTGAATTAAGGGGATAAATATGCTCATAAGTGGTGTATGTTTTAATATTTCAAATTTTATTATGACATTGCGTTTCGAGATTTCGTGACCTTCCATTGAAAACTGCGATAACTCATCGAATCGAGAGGGAGGAAACTTAGTTCATGAAATGTTGAAAACCACCAAAGTGAATTAAGGGGATTAATATGCTCACAAGTGGTGTATGTTTTAATATTTCAAATTTTATTATGACATTGCATTTCGTGATTTCGTGAACTTCCATTGAAAACAGCGATAACTCATAAGAATCGAGAACTAGGAAAATAAGTTCATGAAATGCTGAGAACCACTAAAGTGAATTAAGGGGATAAATATGCTCATAAGTGGTGTATGTTTTAATATTTCAAATTTTATTATGACATTGCGTTTCGAGATTTCGTGACCTTCCATTGAAAACTGCGATAACTCATCGAATCGAGAGGGAGGAAACTTAGTTCATCAAATGTTGAAAACCACCAAAGTGAATTAAGGGGATTAATATGCTCACAAGTGGTGTATGTTTTAATATTTCAAATTTTATTATGTCATTGCATTTCGTGATTTCGTAAGATCGACGTGTGGGGTAAGTGTGAATAGATGTGGGTAGTAGGCGTATCAGTAAATAAAAAACAGAGAACCACTAAAGTGAATTAAGGGGATAAATATGCTCATAAGTGGTGTATGTTTTAATATTTCAAATTTTATTATGACATTGCGTTTCGAGATTTCGTGACCTTCCATTGAAAACTGCGATAACTCATCAGAATCGAGAGGGAGGAAACTTAGTTCATGAAATGTTGAAAACCACCAAAGTGAATTAAGGGGATTAATATGCTCACAAGTGGTGTATGTTTCAATATTTCAAATTTTATTATGACATTGCATTTCGTGATTTCGTGAACTTCCATTGAAAACAGCGATAACTCATAAGAATCGAGAACTAGGAAAATAAGTTCATGAAATGCTGAGAACCACTAAAGTGAATTAAGGGGATAAATATGCTCCTAAGTGTTGTATGTTTCAATATTTGAAATTTTATTATTACTTTGCGTTTCGAGATTTCGTGGACCTTCCATTGAACTCATAAGAATCATGAAGGAGGAGAATAAGTTCATGAAATGTTGAAAATCACCAAAGTGAATTAAGGGGATAAATATGCTCATAATATGTCAAACTTTATTATGACATTGCTTTTCGAGATTTCGTGACCTTCCATTGAACTCATAAGAATCGTGAAGGAGGAGAATAAGTTCATGAAATGTTGAAAATCACCAAAGTGAATTAAGGGGATAAATATGCTCATAAGTGGTGTATGATTTAATATTTGAAATTTTATTATGACATTGCGTTTCGAGATTTCGTGACCTTCCATTGAAAACTGCGATAACTCATCAGAATCGAGAGGGAGGAAACTTAGTTCATCAAATGTTGAAAACCACCAAAGTGAATTAAGGGGATTAATATGCTCACAAGTGGTGTATGTTTTAATATTTCAAATTTTATTATGACATTGCATTTCGTGATTTCGTGAACTTCCATTGAAAACAGCGATAACTCATAAGAATCGAGAACTAGGAAAATAAGTTCATGAAATGCTGAGAACCACTAAAGTGAATTAAGGGGATAAATATGCTCATAAGTGGTGTATGTTTTAATATTTCAAATTTTATTATGACATTGCGTTTCGAGATTTCGTGACCTTCCATTGAAAACTGCGATAACTCATCGAATCGAGAGGGAGGAAACTTAGTTCATGAAATGTTGAAAACCACCAAAGTGAATTAAGGGGATTAATATGCTCACAAGTGGTGTATGTTTTAATATTTCAAATTTTATTATGACATTGCATTTCGTGATTTCGTGAACTTCCATTGAAAACAGCGATAACTCATAAGAATCGAGAACTAGGAAAATAAGTTCATGAAATGCTGAGAACCACTAAAGTGAATTAAGGGGATAAATATGCTCATAAGTGGTGTATGTTTCAATATTTCAAATTTTATTATGACATTGCGTTTCGAGATTTCGTGACCTTCCATTGAAAACTGCGATAACTCATCGAATCGAGAGGAGGAAACTTAGTTCATGAAATGTTGAAAACCACCAAAGTGAATTAAGGGGATTAATATGCTCACAAGTGGTGTATGTTTTAATATTTCAAATTTTATTATGACATTGCATTTTCGAGATTTCGTGAACTTCCATTGAAAACAGCGATAACTCATAAGAATCGAGAAGGAGGAAAATAAGTTCATGAAATGCTGAAAACCACCAAAGTGAATTAAGGGGATAAATATGCTCATAAGTGGTGTATGTTTTAATATTTCAAATTTTATTATGACATTGCGTTTCGAGATTTCGTGACCTTCCATTGAAAACTCGCGATAACTCATCGAATCGAGAGGGAGGAAACTTAGTTCATGAAATGTTGAAAACCACCAAAGTGAATTAAGGGGATTAATATGCTCACAAGTGGTGTATGTTTTAATATTTCAAATTTTATTATGACATTGCATTTCGTGATTTCGTGAACTTCCATTGAAAACAGCTGATAACTCATAAGAATCGAGAACTAGGAAAATAAGTTCATGAAATGCTGAGAACAACTAAAGTGAATTAAGGGGATAAATATGCTCATAAGTGGTGTATGTTTTAATATTTCAAATTTTATTATGACATTACATTGGGAGAGTTTGTGGTATTCAATTAATATATATTATAATTGATGATGATCTATTAAAAGGAAAATTAGTTCATCAAATGTTGAAAACCACCAAAGTGAATTAAGGGGATTAATATGCTCACAAGTGGTGTATGTTTCAATATTTCAAATTTTATTATGACATTGCATTTCGTGATTTCGTGAACTTCCATTGAAAACAGCGATAACTCATAAGAATCGAGAACTAGGAAAATAAGTTCATGAAATGCTGAGAACCACTAAAGTGAATTAAGGGGATAAATATGCTCATAAGTGGTGTATGTTTTAATATTTCAAATTTTATTATGACATTGCGTTTCGAGATTTCGTGACCTTCCATTGAAAACTGCGATAACTCATAAGAATCGAGAGGGAGGAAACTTAGTTCATGAAATGTTGAAAACCACCAAAGTGAATTAAGGGGATTAATATGCTCACAAGTGGTGTATGTTTCAATATTTCAAATTTTATTATGACATTGCATTTCGTGATTTCGTGAACTTCCATTGAAAACAGCGATAACTCATAAGAATCGAGAACTAGGAAAATAAGTTCATGAAATGTTGAGAACCACTAAAGTGAATTAAGGGGATAAATATGCTCATAAGTGGTGTATGTTTTAATATTTGAAATTTTATTATGACATTGCGTTTCGAGATTTCGTGACCTTCCATTGAAAACTCGCGATAACTCATCGAATCGAGAGGGAGGAAACTTAGTTCATGAAATGTTGAAAATCACCAAAGTGAATTAAGGGGATTAATATGCTCACAAGTGGTGTATGTTTTAATATTTCAAATTTTATTATGACATTGCATTTCGTGATTTCGTGAACTTCCATTGAAAACTAACTCATAAGAATCGAGAACTAGGAAAATAAGTTCATGAAATGTTGAGAACCACTAAAGTGAATTAAGGGATAAATATGCTCATAAGTGGTGTATGTTTTAATATTTCAAATTTTATTATGACATTGCGTTTCGAGATTTCGTGACCTTCCATTGAAAACTGCGATAACTCATCGAATCGAGAGGGAGGAAACTTAGTTCATGAAATGTTGAAAACCACCAAAGTGAATTAAGGGGATTAATATGCTCACAAGTGGTGTATGTTTCAATATTTCAAATTTTATTATGACATTGCATTTCGTGATTTCGTGAACTTCCATTGAAAACAGCAATAACTCATAAGAATCGAGAACTAGGAAAATAAGTTCGTGAAATGCTGAGAACCACTAAAGTGAATTAAGGGGATAAATATGCTCATAAGTGGTGGATGTTTTAATATTTCAAATTTTATTATGACTTTGCGTTTCGAGATTTCGTGACCTTCCATTGAACTCATAAGAATCATGAAGGAGGAGAATAAGTTCATGAAATGTTGAAAATCACTAAAGTGAATTAAGGGGATAAATATGCTCATAAGTGGTGTATGATTTAATATTTGAAATTTTATTATGACATTGCGTTTCGAGATTTCGTGACCTTCCATTGAAAACTGCGATAACTCATCAGAATCGAGAGGGAGGAAAATAAGTTCATGAAATGCTGAGAACCACTAAAGTGAATTAAGGGGATAAATATGCTCATAAGTGGTGTATGATTTAATATTTGAAATTTTATTATGACATTGCGTTTCGAGATTTCGTGACCTTCCATTGAAAACTGCGATAACTCATCAGAATCGAGAGGGAGGAAACTTAGTTCATCAAATGTTGAAAACCACCAAAGTGAATTAAGGGGATTAATATGCTCACAAGTGGTGTATGTTTTAATATTTCAAATTTTATTATGACATTGCATTTCGTGATTTCGTGAACTTCCATTGAAAACAGCGATAACTCATAAGAATCGAGAACTAGGAAAATAAGTTCATGAAATGCTGAGAACCACTAAAGTGAATTAAGGGGATAAATATGCTCATAAGTGGTGTATGTTTTAATATTTCAAATTTTATTATGACATTGCGTTTCGAGATTTCGTGACCTTCCATTGAAAACTGCGATAACTCATCAGAATCGAGAGGGAGGAAACTTAGTTCATGAAATGTTGAAAACCACCAAAGTGAATTAAAGGGATTAATATGCTCACAAGTGGTGTATGTTTTAATATTTCAAATTTTATTATGACATTGCATTTCGTGATTTCGTGAACTTCCATTGAAAACAGCGATAACTCATAAGAATCGAGAACTAGGAAAATAAGTTCATGAAATGCTGAGAACCACTAAAGTGAATTAAGGGGATAAATATGCTCATAAGTGGTGTATGTTTTAATATTTCAAATTTTATTATGACATTGCTTTCTCGAGATTTCGTGACCTTCCATTGAAAACTGCGATAACTCATCGAATCGAGAGGGAGGAAACTTAGTTCATGAAATGTTGAAAACCACCAAAGTGAATTAAGGGGATTAATATGCTCACAAGTGGTGTATGTTTTAATATTTCAAATTTTATTATGACATTGCATTTCGTGATTTCGTGAACTTCCATTGAAAACAGCTATAACTCATAAGAATCGAGAACTAGGAAAATAAGTTCATGAAATGCTGAGAACCACTAAAGTGAATTAAGGGGATAAATATGCTCATAAGTGGTGTATGTTTTAATATTTCAAATTTTATTATGACATTGCGTTTCGAGATTTCGTGACCTTCCATTGAAAACTGCGATAACTCATCGAATCGAGAGGGAGGAAACTTAGTTCATGAAATGTTGAAAACCACCAAAGTGAATTAAGGGGATTAATATGCTCACAAGTGGTGTATGTTTTAATATTTCAAATTTTATTATGACATTGCATTTCGTGATTTCGTGAACTTCCATTGAAAACAGCGATAACTCATAAGAATCGAGAACTAGGAAAATAAGTTCATGAAATGCTGAGAACCACTAAAGTGAATTAAGGGGATAAATATGCTCATAAGTGGTGTATGTTTTAATATTTCAAATTTTATTATGACATTGCGTTTCGAGATTTCGTGACCTTCCATTGAAAACTGCGATAACTCATCAGAATCGAGAGGGAGGAAACTTAGTTCATGAAATGTTGAAAACCACCAAAGTGAATTAAGGGGATTAATATGCTCACAAGTGGTGTATGTTTCAATATTTCAAATTTTATTATGACATTGCATTTCGTGATTTCGTGAACTTCCATTGAAAACAGCGATAACTCATAAGAATCGAGAACTAGGAAAATAAGTTCATGAAATGCTGAGAACCACTAAAGTGAATTAAGGGGATAAATATGCTCCTAAGTGTTGTATGTTTCAATATTTGAAATTTTATTATGACTTTGCGTTTCGAGATTTCGTGACCTTCCATTGAACTCATAAGAATCATGAAGGAGGAGAATAAGTTCATGAAATGTTGAAAATCACCAAAGTGAATTAAGGGGATAAATATGCTCATAATATGTCAAACTTTATTATGACATTGCTTTTCGAGATTTCGTGACCTTCCATTGAACTCATAAGAATCGTGAAGGAGGAGAATAAGTTCATGAAATGTTGAAAATCACCAAAGTGAATTAAGGGGATAAATATGCTCATAAGTGGTGTATGATTTAATATTTGAAATTTTATTATGACATTGCTTTTCGAGATTTCGTGACCTTCCATTGAAAACTGCGATAACTCATCAGAATCGAGAGGGAGGAAACTTAGTTCATCAAATGTTGAAAACCACCAAAGTGAATTAAGGGGATTAATATGCTCACAAGTGGTGTATGTTTTAATATTTCAAATTTTATTATGACATTGCATTTCGTGATTTCGTGAACTTCCATTGAAAACAGCGGTAACTCATAAGAATCGAGAACTAGGAAAATAAGTTCATGAAATGCTGAGAACCACTAAAGTGAATTAAGGGGATAAATATGCTCATAAGTGGTGTATGTTTTAATATTTCAAATTTTATTATGACATTGCGTTTCGAGATTTCGTGACCTTCCATTGAAAACCGCGATAACTCATCGAATCGAGAGGGAGGAAACTTAGTTCATGAAATGTTGAAAACCACCAAAGTGAATTCAGGGATTAATATGCTCACAAGTGGTGTATGTTTTAATATTTCAAATTTTATTATGACATTGCATTTCGTGATTTCGTGAACTTCCATTGAAAAACAGCGATAACTCATAAGAATCGAGAAGGAGGAAAATAAGTTCATGAAATGCTGAGAACCACCAAAGTGAATTAAGGGGATAAATATGCTCATAAGTGGTGTATGTTTTAATATTTCAAATTTTATTATGACATTGCGTTTCGAGATTTCGTGACCTTCCATTGAAAACTGCGATAACTCATAAGAATCGAGAGGGAGGAAACTTAGTTCATGAAATGTTGAAAACCACCAAAGTGAATTAAGGGGATTAATATGCTCACAAGTGGTGTATGTTTTTAATATTTCAAATTTTATTATGACATTGCATTTCGTGATTTCGTGAACTTCCATTGAAAACAATGATAACTCATAAGAATCGAGAACTAGGAAAATAAGTTCATGAAATGTTGAGAACCACTAAAGTGAATTAAGGGGATAAATATGCTCATAAGTGGTGTATGTTTTAATATTTCAAATTTTATTATGACATTGCGTTTCGGGATTTGGGCACCGTGTAGGGAAAACTTCGAGAACTCAGTGGTAGCCGTAGCAATGAAAATAAATTCATGAAATACTGAAAACCACCAAAGTGAATTAAGGGGATTAATATGCTCACAAGTGGTGTATGTTTTAATATTTCAAATTTTATTATGACATTGCATTTCGTGATTTCGTGAATTACCATTGAAAACAGAGATAACGCATAAGAATCGAGAACTAGTAAAATAAGTTCATAAAATGCTGAAAACCTCTAAAGTGAATTAAGGGGAAAAATATGCTCATAAGTGGTGTATGTTTTAATATTTCAAATTTTATTATGACATTGCGTTTTGAGATTTCGTGACCTTCCATTGAAAACTGCGATAACTCATCAGAATCGAGAGGGAGGAAACTTAGTTCATGAAATGTTGAAAACCACCAAAGTGAATTAAGGGGATTAATATGCTCACAAGTGGTGTATGTTTCAATATTTCAAATTTTATTATGACATTGCATTTCTCGTGATTTCGTGAACTTCCATTGAAAACCGATAACTCATAAGAATCGAGAACTAGGAAAATAAGTTCATGAAATGCTGAGAACCACTAAAGTGAATTAAGGGGATAAATATGCTCCTAAGTGGTGTATGTTTCAATATTTGAAATTTTATTATGACATTTGCGTTTCGAGATTTCGTGACCTTCCATTGAAAACTGATAACTCATAAGAATCATGAAGGAGGAGAATAAGTTCATGAAATGTTGAAAATCACCAAAGTGAATTAAGGGGATAAATATGCTCATAATATGTCAAACTTTATTATGACATTGCATTTCGAGATTTCGTGACCTTCCATTGAAAACTGCGATAACTCATAAGAATCGAGAAGTAGGAAAATAAGTTCATGAAATGCTGAGAACCACCAAAGTGAATTAAGGGGATAAATATGCTCATAAGTGGTGTATGTTTTAATATTTCAAATTTTATTATGACATTGCGTTTCGAGATTTCGTGACCTTCCATTGAAAACTGCGATAACTCATCAGAATCGAGAGGGAGGAAACGTAGTTCATCAAATGTTGAAAACCACCAAAGTGAATTAAGGGGATTAATATGCTCACAAGTGGTGTATGTTTTAATATTTCAAATTTTATTATGACATTGCATTTCGTGATTTCGTGAACTTCCATTGAAAACAGCGATAACTCATAAGAATCGAGAACTAGGAAAATAAGTTCATGAAATGCTGAGAACCACTAAAGTGAATTAAGGGGATAAATATGCTCATAAGTGGTGTATGTTTTAATATTTCAAATTTTATTATGACATTGCGTTTCGAGATTTCGTGACCTTCCATTGAAAACTGCGATAACTCATCAGAATCGAGAGGGAGGAAACTTAGTTCATGAAATGTTGAAAACCACCAAAGTGAATTAAGGGGATTAATATGCTCACAAGTGGTGTATGTTTCAATATTTCAAATTTTATTATGACATTGCATTTCGTGATTTCGTGAACTTCCATTGAAAACAGCGATAACTCATAAGAATCGAGAACTAGAAAAATAAGTTCATGAAATGCTGAGAACCACTAAAGTGAATTAAGGGGATAAATATGCTCCTAAGTGTTGTATGTTTCAATATTTGAAATTTTATTATGACTTTGCGTTTCGAGATTTCGTGACCTTCCATTGAACTCATAAGAATCATGAAGGAGGAGAATAAGTTCATGAAATGTTGAAAATCACCAAAGTGAATTAAGGGGATAAATATGCTCATAATATGTCAAACTTTATTATGACATTGCTTTTCGAGATTTCGTGACCTTCCATTGAACTCATAAGAATCGTGAAGGAGGAGAATAAGTTCATGAAATGTTGAAAATCACCAAAGTGAATTAAGGGGATAAATATGCTCATAAGTGGTGTATGATTTAATATTTGAAATTTTATTATGACATTGCGTTTCGAGATTTCGTGACCTTTCATTGAAAACTGCGATAACTCATCAGAATCGAGAGGGAGGAAACTTAGTTCATCAAATGTTGAAAACCACCAAAGTGAATTAAGGGGATTAATATGCTCACAAGTGGTGTATGTTTTAATATTTCAAATTTTATTATGACATTGCATTTCGAGATTTCGTGAACTTCCATTGAAAACTGCGATAACTCATCAGAATCGAGAGGGAGGAAACTTAGTTCATGAAATATTGAAAACCACCAAAGTGAATTAAGGGGATTAATATGCTCACAAGTGGTGTATGTTTTAATATTTCAAATTTTATTATGACATTGCATTTCGTGATTTCGTGAACTTCCATTGAAAACAGCGATAACTCATAAGAATCGAGAACTAGGAAAATAAGTTCATGAAATGCTGAGAACCACTAAAGTGAATTAAGGGGATAAATATACTCCTAAGTGTTGTATGTTTCAATATTTGAAATTTTATTATGACATTGCATTTCGAGATTTCGTGAACCTTCCATTGAAAAATGATAACATAAAGAATCATGAAGGAGGAGAATAAGTTCATGAAATGTTGAAAATCACCAAAGTGAATTAAGGGGATAAATATGCTCATAATATGTCAAACTTTATTATGACATTGCTTTTCGAGATTTCGTGACCTTCCAATTGAACTCATAAGAATCGTGGAAGGAGGAGAATAAGTTCATGAAATGTTGAAAATCACCAAAGTGAATTAAGGGGATAAATATGCTCATAAGTGGTGTATGATTTAATATTTCAAATTTTATTATGACATTGCGCTTTCGAGATTTCGTGACCTTCCATTGAAAACTGCGATAACTCATCAGAATCGAGAGGGAGGAAACTTAGTTCATCAAATGTTGAAAACCACCAAAGTGAATTAAGGGGATTAATATGCTCACAAGTGGTGTATGTTTTAATATTTCAAATTTTATTATGACATTGCATTTCGTGATTTCGTGAACTTCCATTGAAAAACAGGTAACTCATAAGAATCGAGAACTAGGAAAATAAGTTCATGAAATGCTGAGAACCACTAAAGTGAATTAAGGGGATAAATATGCTCATAAGTGGTGTATGTTTTAATATTTCAAATTTTATTATGACATTGCTTCGAGATTTCGTGACCTTCCATTGAAAACTGCGATAACTCATCGTAATCGAGAGAGGAGGAAACTTAGTTCATGAAATGTTGAAAACCACCAAAGTGAATTAAGGGGATTAATATGCTCACAAGTGGTGTATGTTTTAATATTTCAAATTTTATTATGACATTGCATTTCGTGATTTCGTGAACTTCCATTGAAAACAGCGATAACTCATAAGAATCGAGAACTAGGAAAATAAGTTCATGAAATGCTGAGAACCACTAAAGTGAATTAAGGGGATAAATATGCTCATAAGTGGTGTATGTTTTAATATTTCAAATTTTATTATGACATTGCGTTTCGAGATTTCGTGACCTTCCATTGAAAACTGCGATAACTCATCGAATCGAGAGGGAGGAAACTTAGTTCATGAAATGTTGAAAACCACCAAAGTGAATTAAGGGGATTAATATGCTCACAAGTGGTGTATGTTTTAATATTTCAAATTTTATTATGACATTGCATTTCGTGATTTCGTGAACTTCCATTGAAAACAGATAACTCATAAGAATCGAGAACTAGGAAAATAAGTTCATGAAATGCTGAGAACCACTAAAGTGAATTAAGGGGATAAATATGCTCATAAGTGGTGTATGATTTAATATTTCAAATTTTATTATGACATTGCTTCGAGATTTCGTGACCTTCCATTGAAAACTGCGATAACTCATCAGAATCGAGAGGGAGGAAACTTAGTTCATGAAATGTTGAAAACCACCAAAGTGAATTAAGGGGATTAATATGCTCACAAGTGGTGTATGTTTTAATATTTCAAATTTTATTATGACATTGCATTTCGTGATTTCGTGAACTTCCATTGAAAACAGCGTAACTCATAAGAATCGAGAACTAGGAAAATAAGTTCATGAAATGCTGAGAACCACTAAAAGTGAATTAAGGGGATAAATATGCTCATAAGTGGTGTATGTTTTAATATTTCAAATTTTATTATGACATTGCGTTTGAGATTTCGTGACCTTCCATTGAAAACTCATAACTCATGGAATCTAGAGGGAGGAAACTTAAGTTCATGAAATGTTGAAAACCACCAAAGTGAATTAAGGGGATTAATATGCTCACAAGTGGTGTATGTTTTAATATTTCAAATTTTATTATGACATTGCATTTCGTGATTTCGTGAACTTCCATTGAAAACAGCGGTAACTCATAAGAATCGAGAACTAGGAAAATAAGTTCATGAAATGCTGAGAACCACTAAAGTGAATTAAGGGGATAAATATGCTCATAAGTGGTGTATGTTTTAATATTTCAAATTTTATTATGACATTGCGTTTCGAGATTTCGTGACCTTCCATTGAAAACTGCGATAACTCATCAGAATCGAGAGGGGAGGAAACTTAGTTCATGAAATGTTGAAAACCACCAAAGTGAATTAAGGGGATTAATATGCTCACAAGTGGTGTATGTTTTAATATTTCAAATTTTATTATGACATTGCATTTCGTGATTTCGTGAACTTCCATTGAAAACAGCGGTAACTCATAAGAATCGAGAACTAGGAAAATAAGTTCATGAAATGCTGAGAACCACTAAAGTGAATTAAGGGGATAAATATGCTCATAAGTGGTGTATGTTTTAATATTTCAAATTTTATTATGACATTAAGTGCTTCGAGATTTCGTGACCTTCCATTGAAAACTGCGATAACTCATCAGAATCGAGAGGGAGAAACTTAGTTCATGAAATGTTGAAAACCACCAAAGTGAATTAAGGGGATTAATATGCTCACAAGTGGTGTATGTTTTAATATTTCAAATTTTATTATGACATTGCATTTCGTGATTTCGTGAACTTCCATTGAAAACAGCGATAACTCATAAGAATCGAGAACTAGGAAAAATAAGTTCATGAAATGCTGAGAACCACTAAAGTGAATTAAGGGGATAAATATGCTCATAAGTGGTGTATGTTTCAATATTTCAAATTTTATTATGACATTGCGTTTCGAGATTTCGTGACCTTCCATTGAACTCATAAGAATCATGAAGGAGGAGAAACTAAGTTCATGAAATGTTGAAAACCACCAAAGTGAATTAAGGGGATAAATATGCTCACAAGTGGTGTATGTTTTAATATTTCAAATTTTATTATGACATTGCATTTCGAGATTTCGTGGAACTTCCATTGAAAACAATGGATAACTCATAAGAATCGAGAACTAGGAAAATAAGTTCATGAAATGCTGAGAACCACTAAAGTGAATTAAGGGGATAAATATGCTCATAAGTGGTGTATGTTTTAATATTTCAAATTTTATTATGACATTGCGTTTCGAGATTTCGTGACCTTCCATTGAAAACTGCGATAACTCATCGAATCGAGAGGGAGGAAACTTAGTTCATGAAATGTTGAAAACCACCAAAGTGAATTAAGGGGATTAATATGCTCACAAGTGGTGTATGTTTCAATATTTCAAATTTTATTATGACATTGCATTTCGTGATTTCGTGAACTTCCATTGAAAACAGCGATAACTCATAAGAATCGAGAACTAGGAGAAAATAAGTTCATGAAATGCTGAGAACCACTAAAGTGAATTAAGGGGATAAATATGCTCCTAAGTGTTGTATGTTTCAATATTTGAAATTTTATTATGACTTCATGCGTTTTCGAGATTTCGTGACCTTCCATTGAAAACTGCGATAACTCATCAGAATCGAGAGGGAGGAAACTAAGTTCATGAAATGTTGAAAATCACCAAAGTGAATTAAGGGGATAAATATGCTCATAATATGTCAAACTTTATTATGACATTGCTTTTCGAGATTTCGTAACCTTCCATTGAACTCATAAGAATCGTGAAGGAGGAGAATAAGTTCATGAAATGTTGAAAATCACCAAAGTGAATTAAGGGGATAAATATGCTCATAAGTGGTGTATGTTTTAATATTTCAAATTTTATTATGACATTGCGTTTCGTGATTTCGTGACCTTCCATTGAAAACAGCGATAACTCATAAGAATCGAGAACTAGGAAAATAAGTTCATGAAATGCTGAGAACCACTAAAGTGAATTAAGGGGATAAATATGCTCATAAGTGGTGGATGTTTTAATATTTCAAATTTTATTATGACATTGCGTTTCGAGATTTCGTGACATTCCATTGAAAACTGCGATAACTCATCGAATCGAGAGGGAGGAAACTTAGTTCATGAAATGTTGAAAACCACCAAAGTGAATTAAGGGGATTAATATGCTCACAAGTGGTGTATGTTTTAATATTTCAAATTTTATTATGACATTGCATTTCGTGATTTCGTGAACTTCCATTGAAAACAGCGATAACTCATAAGAATCGAGAACTAGGAAAATAAGTTCATGAAATGCTGAGAACCACTAAAGTGAATTAAGGGGATAAATATGCTCATAAGTGGTGTATGTTTTAATATTTCAAATTTTATTATGACATTGCGTTTCGAGATTTCGTGACCTTCCATTGAAAACTGCGATAACTCATCAGAATCGAGAGGGAGGAAACTTAGTTCATGAAATGTTGAAAATCACCAAAGTGAATTAAGGGGATAAATATGCTCACAAGTGGTGTATGTTTCAATATTTCAAATTTTATTATGACATTGCATTTCGAGATTTCGTGAACTTCCATTGAATAACTCATAAGAATCGAGAACTAGGAAAATAAGTTCATGAAATGTTGAAAACCACTAAAGTGAATTAAGGGGATAAATATGCTCATAAGTGGTGTATGATTTAATATTTGAAATTTTATTATGACATTGCGTCGAGATTTCGTGACCTTCCATTGAAAACTGCGATAACTCATCAGAATCGAGAGGGAGGAAACTTAGTTCATCAAATGTTGAAAACCACCAAAGTGAATTAAGGGGATTAATATGCTCACAAGTGGTGTATGTTTTAATATTTCAAATTTTATTATGACATTGCATTTCGTGATTTCGTGAACTTCCATTGAAAACAGCGGTAACTCATAAGAATCGAGAACTAGGAAAATAAGTTCATGAAATGTTGAGAACCACTAAAGTGAATTAAGGGGATAAATATGCTCATAAGTGGTGTATGTTTTAATATTTCAAATTTTATTATGACATTGCGTTTCGAGATTTCGTGACCTTCCATTGAAAACTGCGATAACTCATCAGAATCGAGAGGGAGGAAACTTAGTTCATGAAATGTTGAAAACCACCAAAGTGAATTAAGGGGATTAATATGCTCACAAGTGGTGTATGTTTTAATATTTCAAATTTTATTATGACATTGCATTTCGTGATTTCGTGAACTTCCATTGAAAACAGCGGTAACTCATAAGAATCGAGAACTAGGAAAATAAGTTCATGAAATGCTGAGAACAACTAAAGTGAATTAAGGGGATAAATATGCTCATAAGTGGTGTATGTTTTAATATTTCAAATTTTATTATGACATTGCGTTTCGAGATTTCGTGACCTTCCATTGAAAACTGCGATAACTCATCAGAATCTAGAGGGAGGAAACTTAGTTCATCAAATGTTGAAAACCACCAAAGTGAATTAAGGGGATTAATATGCTCACAAGTGGTGTATGTTTTATTATTTCAAATTTTATTATGACATTGCATTTCGTGATTTCGTGAACTTCCATTGAAAACAGCGATAACTCATAAGAATCGAGAACTAGGAAAATAAGTTCATGAAATGCTGAGAACCACTAAAGTGAATTAAGGGGATAAATATGCTCATAAGTGGTGTATGTTTTAATATTTCAAATTTTATTATGACATTGCGTTTCGAGATTTCGTGACCTTCCATTGAAAACTGCGATAACTCATTAGAGTCGAGAGGGAGGAAACTAAGTTCATGAAATGTTGAAAACCACCAAAGTGAATTCAGGGGATTAATATGCTCACAAGTGGTGTATGGTTCAATATTTCAAATTTTATTATGACATTGCATTTCGTGATTTCGTGAACTTCCATTGAAAACAGCGATAACTCAGAAGAATCGAGAACTAGGAAAAATAAGTTCATGAAATGCTGAGAACCACTAAAGTGAATTAAGGGGATAAATATGCTCCTAAGTGTTGTATGTTTCAATATTTGAAATTTTATTATGACTTTGCGTTTCGAGATTTCGTGACCTTCCATTGAAAACTGCGATAACTCATAAGAATCATGAAGGAGGAAAATAAGTTCATGAAATGTTGAAAATCACCAAAGTGAATTAAGGGGATAAATATGCTCATAAGTGGTGTATGTTTTAATATGTCAAACTTTATTATGACATTGCTTTTCGAGATTTCGTGACCTTCCATTGAAACTCATAAGAATCGTGAAGGAGGAGAATAAGTTCATGAAATGTTGAAAATCACCAAAGTGAATTAAGTGGGATAAATATGCTCATAAGTGGTGTATGATTTAATATTTGAAATTTTATTATGACATTGCGTTTCGAGATTTCGTGACCTTCCATTGAAAACTGCGATAACTCATCAGAAGAATCGAGAGGGAGGAAACTTAGTTCATCAAATGTTGAAAACCACCAAAGTGAATTAAGGGGATTAATATGCTCACAAGTGGTGTATGTTTTAATATTTCAAATTTTATTATGACATTGCGTTTCGAGATTTCGTGACCTTCCATTGAAAACTGCGATAACTCATCGAATCGAGAGGAGGAAACTTAGTTCATGAAATGTTGAAAACCACCAAAGTGAATTAAGGGGATTAATATGCTCACAAGTGGTGTATGTTTTAATATTTCAAATTTTATTATGACATTGCATTTCGTGATTTCGTGAACCTTCCATTGAAAACAGCGATAACTCATAAGAATCGAGAACTAGGAAAATAAGTTCATGAAATGCTGAGAACCACTAAAGTGAATTAAGGGGATAAATATGCTCATAAGTGGTGTATGTTTTAATATTTCAAATTTTATTATGACATTGCATTTCGAGATTTCGTGACCTTCCATTGAAAACTGCGATAACTCATCAGAATCGAGAGGAGGAAAATAAGTTCATGAAATGTTGAAAACCACCAAGTGAATTAAGGGGATTAATATGCTCACAAGTGGTGTATGTTTTAATATTTCAAATTTTATTATGACATTGCGTTTCGAGATTTCGTGACCTTCCATTGAAATCATAGGAATCTCGTAAAGGGAGGATGAGTGTAGGAAATGTTGAGAGTGTAGAAAGTGGAGTTAGGGGATACATATGCAAATAAGTGGAGGATGATTTAATATTTCAAATTTTATTATGACATTGCGTTTCGAGATTTCGTGACCTTCCATTGAAAACTGCGATAACTCATCAGAATCGAGAGGGAGGAAACTTAGTTCATGAAATATTGAAAACCACCAAAGTGAATTAAGGGGATTAATATGCTCACAAGTGGTGTATGTTTTAATATTTCAAATTTTATTATGACATTGCATTTCGTGATTTCGTGAACTTCCATTGAAAACAGCGGTAACTCATAAGAATCGAGAACTAGGAAAATAAGTTCATGAAATGCTGAGAACCACTAAAGTGAATTAAGGGGATAAATATGCTCATAAGTGGTGTATGTTTTAATATTTCAAATTTTATTATGACATTGCGTTTCGAGATTTCGTGACCTTCCATTGAAAACTGCGATAACTCATCAGAATCGAGAGGGAGGAAACTTAGTTCATGAAATGTTGAAAACCACCAAAGTGAATTAAGGGGATTAATATGCTCACAAGTGGTGTATGTTTTAATATTTCAAATTTTATTATGACATTGCATTTCGTGATTTCGTGAACTTCCATTGAAAACAGCGATAACTTATAAGAATCGAGAACTAGGAAAATAAGTTCATGAAATGCTGAGAACCACTAAAGTGAATTAAGGGGATAAATATGCTCATAAGTGGTGTATGTTTTAATATTTCAAATTTTATTATGACATTATGCGTTTCGAGATTTCGTGACCTTCCATTGAAAACTGGCGATAACTCATCAGAATCGAGAGGGAGGAAACTTTAAGTTCATGAAATGTTGAAAATCACCAAAGTGAATTAAGGGGATTAATATGCTCACAAGTGGTGTATGTTTTAATATTTCAAATTTTATTATGACATTGCATTTCGAGATTTCGTGAACTTCCATTGAAAACAGCGATAACTCATAAGAATCGAGAACTAGAAAATAAGTTCATGAAATGCTGAGAACCACTAAAGTGAATTAAGGGGATAAATATGCTCATAAGTGGTGTATGTTTTAATATTTCAAATTTTATTATGACATTGCGTTTCGAGATTTCGTGACCTTCCATTGAAAACTCGCGATAACTCATCAGAATCGAGAGGGAGGAAACTTAGTTCATGAAATGTTGAAAACCACCAAAGTGAATTAAGGGGATTAATATGCTCACAAGTGGTGTATGTTTTAATATTTCAAATTTTATTATGACATTGCATTTCGTGATTTCGTGAACTTCCATTGAAAACAGCGCGGAAGAGTGTGGAGTAGGGAAAAGGAGTATAAGTCGATGAAAGGCTGATAATCACTAAAATGAATTAAGGGGATAAATATGCTCATAAGTGGTGTATGTTTTAATATTTCAAATTTTATTATGACATTGCGTTTCGAGATTTCGTGACCTTCCATTGAAAACTGCGATAACTCATCAGAATCGAGAGGGAGGAAAATTAGTTCATCAAATGTTGAAAACCACCAAAGTGAATTAAGGGGATTAATATGCTCACAAGTGGTGTATGTTTCAATATTTCAAATTTTATTATGACATTGCATTTCGTGATTTCGTGAACTTCCATTGAAAACAGCGATAACTCATAAGAATCGAGAACTAGGAAAATAAGTTCATGAAATGCTGAGAACCACTAAAGTGAATTAAGGGGATAAATATGCTCATAAGTGGTGTATGTTTTAATATTTCAAATTTTATTATGACATTGCGTTTCGAGATTTCGTGACCTTCCATTGAAAACTGCGATAACTCATCAGAATCGAGAGGGAGGAAACTTAGTTCATGAAATGTTGAAAACCACCAAAGTGAATTAAGGGGATTAATATGCTCACAAGTGGTGTATGTTTCAATATTTCAAATTTTATTATGACATTGCATTTCGTGATTTCGTGAACTTCCATTGAAAACAGCGATAACTCATAAGAATCGAGAACTAGGAAAATAAGTTCATGAAATGCTGAGAACCACTAAAGTGAATTAAGGGGATAAATATGCTCCTAAGTGTTGTATGTTTCAATATTTGAAATTTTATTATGACTTTGCGTTTCGAGATTTCGTGACCTTCCATTGAACTCATAAGAATCATGAAGGAGGAGAATAAGTTCATGAAATGTTGAAAATCACCAAAGTGAATTAAGGGGATAAATATGCTCATAATATGTCAAACTTTATTATGACATTGCTTTTCGAGATTTCGGTGACCTTCCATTGAAAACAGCGATAACTCATAAGAATCGTGAAGGAGGAGAATAAGTTCATCAAATGTTGAAAATCACCAAAGTGAATTAAGGGGATAAATATGCTCATAAGTGATGTATGATTTAATATTTGAAATTTTATTATGACATTGCGATTCGAGATTTCGTGACCTTCCATTGAAAATTGCGATAACTCATCAGAATCGAGAGGGAGGAAACTTAGTTCATCAAATGTTGAAAACCACCAAAGTGAATTAAGGGGATTAATATGCTCACAAGTGGTGTATGTTTTAATATTTCAAATTTTATTATGACATTGCGTTTCGAGATTTCGTGACCTTCCATTGAAAACTGCGATAACTCATCAGAATCGAGAGGGAGGAAACTTAGTTCATGAAATGTTGAAAACCACCAAAGTGAATTAAGGGGATTAATATGCTCACAAGTGGTGTATGTTTCAATATTTCAAATTTTATTATGACATTGCATTTCGTGATTTCGTGAACTTCCATTGAAAACAGCGATAACTCATAAGAATCGAGAACTAGGAAAATAAGTTCATGAAATGCTGAGAACCACTAAAGTGAATTAAGGGGATAAATATGCTCCTAAGTGTTGTATGTTTCAATATTTGAAATTTTATTATGACTTTGCGTTTCGAGATTTCGTGACCTTCCATTGAACTCATAAGAATCATGAAGGAGGAGAATAAGTTCATGAAATGTTGAAAATCACCAAAGTGAATTAAGGGGATAAATATGCTCATAAAGTGAGATGTCAAACTTTATTATGACATTGCTTTTCGAGATTTCGTGATCTTTCCATTGAACTCATAAGAATCGTGAAGGAGGAGAATAAGTTCATGAAATGTTGAAAATCACCAAAGTGAATTAAGGGGATAAATATGCTCATAAGTGGTGTATGATTTAATATTTCAAATTTTATTATGACATTGCGTTTCGAGATTTCGTGACCTTCCATTGAAAACTGCGATAACTCATCGAATCGAGAGGGAGGAAACTTAGTTCATGAAATGTTGAAAACCACCAAAGTGAATTAAGGGGATTAATATGCTCACAAGTGGTGTATGTTTTAATATTTCAAATTTTATTATGACATTGCATTTCGTGATTTCGTGAACTTCCATTGAAAAAACAGCTAAGAACTCATAAGAATCGAGAACTAGGAAAATAAGTTCATGAAATGCTGAGAACCACTAAAGTGAATTAAGGGGATAAATATGCTCCTAAGTGTTGTATGTTTCAATATTTGAAATTTTATTATGACTTTGCGTTTCGAGATTTCGTGACCTTCCATTGAACTCATAAGAATCATGAAGGAGGAGAATAAGTTCATGAAATGTTGAAAATCACCAAAGTGAATTAAGGGGAGAAATATGCTCATAATATGTCAAACTTTATTATGACATTGCTTTTCGAGATTTCGTGACCTTCCATTGAACTCATAAGAATCGTGAAGGAGGAGAATAAGTTCATGAAATGTTGAAAATCACCAAAGTGAATTAAGGGGATAAATATGCTCATAAGTGGTGTATGATTTAATATTTGAAATTTTATTATGACAATGCGTTTCGAGATTTCGTGACCTTCCATTGAAAACTGCGATAACTCATCAGAATCGAGAGGGGAGGAAACTTAGTTCATCAAATGTTGAAAACCACCAAAGTGAATTAAGGGGATTAATATGCTCACAAGTGGTGTATGTTTTAATATTTCAAATTTTATTATGACATTGCGTTTCGAGATTTCGTGACCTTCCATTGAAAACTGCGATAACTCATCAGAATCGAGAGGGAGGAAACTTAGTTCATGAAATGTTGAAAACCACCAAAGTGAATTAAGGGGATTAATATGCTCACAAGTGGTGTATGTTTCAATATTTCAAATTTTATTATGACATTGCATTTCGTGATTTCGTGAACTTCCATTGAAAACAGCGATAACTCATAAGAATCGAGAACTAGGAAAATAAGTTCATGAAATGCTGAGAACCACTAAAGTGAATTAAGGGGATAAATATGCTCCTAAGTGTTGTATGTTTCAATATTTGAAATTTTATTATGACTTTGCGTTTCGAGATTTCGTGACCTTCCATTGAAAACTGCGATAACTCATCTGGACCGAGAGGAGAAAACTTAGTTCATGAAATGTTGAAAACCACCAAAGTGAATTAAGGGGATTAATATGCTCACAAGTGGTGTATGTTTTAATATTTCAAATTTTATTATGACATTGCTTTTCGAGATTTCGTGACCTTCCATTGAACTCATAAGAATCGAGAAGGAGGAGAATAAGTTCATGAAATGTTGAAAATCACCAAAGTGAATTAAGGGGATAAATATGCTCATAAGTGGTGTATGATTTAATATTTCAAATTTTATTATGACATTGCGTTTCGAGATTTCGTGACCTTCCATTGAAAACTGCGATAACTCATCGAATCGAGAGGGAGGAAACTTAGTTCATGAAATGTTGAAAACCACCAAAGTGAATTAAGGGGATTAATATGCTCACAAGTGGTGTATGTTTTAATATTTCAAATTTTATTATGACATTGCATTTCGTGATTTCGTGAACTTCCATTGAAAAAACAGCGTAACTCATAAGAATCGAGAACTAGGAAAATAAGTTCATGAAATGCTGAGAACCACTAAAGTGAATTAAGGGGATAAATATGCTCATAAGTGGTGGATGATTTAATATTTCAAATTTAAATAGGAAGAGCGTCGTGGAGGGTAAGAGAGTAGATATTGGTGACCTTCCATTGAAAACTGCGATAACTCATCAGAATCGAGAGGGAGGAAACTTAGTTCATCAAATGTTGAAAGCCACCAAAGTGAATTAAGGGGATTAATATGCTCACAAGTGGTGTATGTTTTAATATTTCAAATTTTATTATGACATTGCATTTCGTGATTTCGTGAACTTCCATTGAAAACAGCGGTAACTCATAAGAATCGAGAACTAGGAAAATAAGTTCATGAAATGCTGAGAACCACTAAAGTGAATTAAGGGGATAAATATGCTCATAAGTGGTGGATGTTTTAATATTTCAAATTTTATTATGACTTTGCGTTTCGAGATTTCGTGACCTTCCATTGAACTCATAAGAATCATGAATCGAGAGGAGAATAAGTTCATGAAATGTTGAAAACCACCAAAGTGAATTAAGGGGATAAATATGCTCAAGTGGTGTATGTTTTAATATTTCAAATTTTATTATGACATTGCTTTTCGAGATTTCGTGACCTTCCATTGAAAACTGCGATAACTCATCAGAATCGAGAGGGAGGAGAAACTTAGTTCATGAAATGTTGAAAACCACCAAAGTGAATTAAGGGGATTAATATGCTCACAAGTGGTGTATGTTTTAATATTTCAAATTTTATTATGACATTGCATTTCGTGATTTCGTGACCTTCCATTGAAAACAGCGATAACTCATCAAGAATCGAGAACTAGGAAAATAAGTTCATGAAATGCTGAAAACCACCAAAGTGAATTAAGGGGATAAATATGCTCATCAAGTGGTGTATGTTTTAATATTTCAAATTTTATTATGACATTGCATTTCGAGATTTCGTGACCTTCCATTGAAAAACTGCGATAACTCATAAGAATCGAGAACTAGGAAACTTAGTTCATGAAATGCTGAAAACCACCAAAGTGAATTAAGGGGATAAATATGCTCACAAGTGGTGTATGTTTTAATATTTCAAATTTTATTATGACATTGCGTTTCGAGATTTCGTGACCTTCCATTGAAAACTGCGATAACTCATAAGAATCGAGAGGGAGGAAACTTAGTTCATGAAATGTTGAAAACCACCAAAGTGAATTAAGGGGATTAATATGCTCACAAGTGGTGTATGTTTTAATATTTCAAATTTTATTATGACATTGCATTTCGAGATTTCGTGAACTTCCATTGAAAACAGCGCGTAACTCATAAGAATCGAGAACTAGAAAAATAAGTTCATGAAATGTTGAGAACCACTAAAGTGAATTAAGGGGATAAATATGCTCATAAGTGGTGTATGTTTTAATATTTCAAATTTTATTATGACATTGCGTTTCCGAGATTTCGTGACCTTCCATTGAAAACTGCGATAACTCATCGAATCGAGAGGGAGGAAACTTAGTTCATGAAATGTTGAAAACCACCAAAGTGAATTAAGGGGATTAATATGCTCACAAGTGGTGTATGTTTTAATATTTCAAATTTTATTATGACATTGCATTTCGTGATTTCGTGAACTTCCATTGAAAACAAATGATAACTCATAAGAATCGAGAACTAGGAAAATAAGTTCATGAAATGCTGAGAACCACTAAAGTGAATTAAGGGGATAAATATGCTCATAAGTGGTGTATGTTTTAATATTTCAAATTTTATTATGACATTGCGTTTCGAGATGTTGGGACCTTCCATGTGAAACGAAGGTAACTCGATAGATGCGAGCGCGGGGAAACTAAAATAATAAAATGTTGAAAACCACAAAAGTGAATTAAGGGGATAAATATGCTCACAAGTGGTGTATGTTTTAATATTTCAAATTTTATTATGACATTGCATTTCGTGATTTCGTGAACATCCATTGAAAACAGCGATAACTCATAAGAATCGAGAACTAGGAAAATAAGTTCATGAAATGATGAGAACCACTAAAGTGAATTAAGGGGATAAATATGCTCGTAAGTGGTGTATGTTTTAATATTTGAAATTTTATTATGACATTGCGTTTCGAGATTTCGTGACCTTCCATTGAACTCATAACTCATCGAATCGAGAAGGGAGGAAAATAAGTTCATGAAATGTTGAAAACCACCAAAGTGAATTAAGGGGATAAATATGCTCATAAGTGGTGTATGTTTTAATATTTCAAATTTTATTATGACATTGCTTTTCGAGATTTCGTGACCTTCCATTGAACTCGGCGATAACTCATCGAATCGAGAAGGAGGAAATAAGTTCATGAAATGTTGAAAACCACCAAAGTGAATTAAGGGGATTAATATGCTCATAAGTGGTGTATGTTTTAATATTTCAAATTTTATTATGACATTGCATTTCGAGATTTCGTGACCTTCCATTGAAAACTGTGATAACTCATCAGAATCGAGAGGGAGGAAACTTAGTTCATGAAATGTTGAAAACCACTCAAGTGAATTAAGGGGATTAATATGCTCATAAGTTGTGTATGTTTTAATATTTCAAATTTTATTATGACATTGCGTTTCGAGATTTCGTGACCTTCCATTGAAAACTGCGATAACTCATCAGAATCGAGAGGGAGGAAACTTAGTTCATGAAATGTTGAAAACCACCAAAGTGAATTAAGGGGATTAATATGCTCACAAGTGGTGTATGTTTCAATATTTCAAATTTTATTATGACATTGCATTTCGTGATTTCGTGAACTTCCATTGAAAACAGCGATAACTCATAAGAATCGAGAACTAGGAAAATAAGTTCATGAAATGCTGAGAACCACTAAAGTGAATTAAGGGGATAAATATGCTCCTAAGTGTTGTATGTTTCAATATTTGAAATTTTATTATGACTTTGCGTTTCGAGATTTCGTGACCTTCCATTGAACTCATAAGAATCATGAAGGAGGAGAATAAGTTCATGAAATGTTGAAAATCACCAAAGTGAATTAAGGGGATAAATATGCTCACAAGTGGTGTATGTTTTAATATTTCAAATTTTATTATGACATTGCTTTTCGAGATTTCGTGACCTTCCATTGAAAACAGCGATAACTCATAAGAATCGTGGAAGGAGGAGAATAAGTTCATGAAATGTTGAAAATCACCAAAGTGAATTAAGGGGATAAATATGCTCATAAGTGGTGTATGATTTAATATTTCAAATTTTATTATGACATTGCGCTTTCGAGATTTCGTGACCTTCCATTGAAAACTGCGATAACTCATCAGAATCGAGAGGGAGGAAACTTAGTTCATCAAATGTTGAAAACCACCAAAGTGAATTAAGAGGATTAATATGCTCACAAGTGGTGTATGTTTTAATATTTCAAATTTTATTATGACATTGCATTTCGTGATTTCGTGAACTTCCATTGAAAACAGCGATAACTCATAAGAATCGAGAACTAGGAAAATAAGTTCATGAAATGCTGAGAACCCCTAAAGTGAATTAAGGGGATAAATATGCTCATCAGTCGTGTATGTTTTACTATATGATATGTCATCATGCCAGAGCTACTCGCGATTTCGTGACGACCCACTTCCGATCGCGATAACTCATCAGAATCGAGAGGGAGGAAACTTAGTTCATGAAATATTGAAAACCACCAAAGTTAATTAAGGGGATTAATATGCTCACGAGTGGTGTATGTTTTAATATTTCAAATTTAATTATGACATTGCATTTCGTGATTTCGTGAACTTCCATTGAAAACAGCTGTAACTCATAAGAATCGAGAACTAGGAAAATAAGTTCATGAAATGCTGAGAACCACTAAAGTGAATTAAGGGGATAAATATGCTCATAAGTGGTGTATGTTTTAATATTTCAAATTTTATTATGACATTGCTTTTCGAGATTTCGTGACCTTCCATTGAAAACTGTGATAACTCAACAGAATCGAGAGGGAGGAAGATTAGTTCATGAAATGTTGAAAACCACCAAAGTGAATTAAGGGGATTAATATGCTCACAAGTGGTGTATGTTTCAATATTTCAAATTTTATTATGACATTGCATTTCGTGATTTCGTGAACTTCCATTGAAAACAGCGATAACTCATAAGAATCGAGAACTAGGAAAATAAGTTCATGAAATGCTGAGAACCACCAAAGTGAATTAAGGGGATAAATATGCTCCTAAGTGTTGTATGTTTCAATATTTGAAATTTTATTATGACTTTGCGTTTCGAGATTTCGTGACCTTCCATTGAACTCATAAGAATCATGAAGGAGGAGAATAAGTTCATGAAATGTTGAAAATCACCAAAGTGAATTAAGGGGATAAATATGCTCATAATATGTCAAACTTTATTATGACATTGCTTTTCGAGATTTCGTGATCTTCCATTGAACTCATAAGAATCGTGAAGGAGGAGAATAAGTTCATGAAATGTTGAAAATCACCAAAGTGAATTAAGGGGATAAATATGCTCATAAGTGGTGTATGATTTAATATTTGAAATTTTATTATGACATTGCGTTTCGAGATTTCGTGACCTTCCATTGAAAACTGCGATAACTCATCAGAATCGAGAGGGAGGAAACTTAGTTCATCAAATGTTGAAAACCACCAAAGTGAATTAAGGGGATTAATATGCTCACAAGTGGTGTATGTTTTAATATTTCAAATTTTATTATGACATTGCGTTTCGAGATTTCGTGACCTTCCATTGAAAACTGCGATAACTCATCAGAATCGAGAGGGAGGAAACTTAGTTCATGAAATGTTGAAAACCACCAAAGTGAATTAAGGGGATTAATATGCTCACAAGTGGTGTATGTTTTAATATTTCAAATTTTATTATGACATTGCATTTCGTGATTTCGTGAACTTCCATTGAAAACAGCGATAACTCATAAGAATCGAGAACTAGGAAAATAAGTTCATGAAATGCTGAGAACCACTAAAGTGAATTAAGGGGATAAATATGCTCATAAGTGGTGTATGTTTTAATATTTCAAATTTTATTATGACATTGCGTTTCGAGATTTCGTGACCTTCCATTGAAAACTGCGATAACTCATCAGAATCGAGAGGGAGGAAACTTAGTTCATGAAATGTTGAAAACCACCAAAGTGAATTAAGGGGATAAATATGCTCATAAGTGTTGTATGTTTCAATATTTGAAATTTTATTATGACTTTGCGTTTCGAGATTTCGTGACCTTCCATTGAACTCATAAGAATCATGAAGGAGGAGAATAAGTTCATGAAATGTTGAAAATCACCAAAGTGAATTAAGGGGATAAATATGCTCATAATATGTCAAACTTTATTATGACATTGCTTTTCGAGATTTCGTGACCGACCATTGAACTCATAACAATCGTGAAGGAGGAGAATAAGTTGATGAAATGTTGAAAATCACCAAAGTGAATTAAGGGGATAAATATGCTCATAAGTGGTGTATGATTTAATATTTGAAATTTTATTATGACATTGCGTTTCGAGATTTCGTGACCTTCCATTGAAAACTGCGATAACTCATCGTAATCGAGAGGGAGGGAAACTTAGTTCATGAAATGTTGAAAACCACCAAAGTGAATTAAGGGGATTAATATGCTCACAAGTGGTGTATGTTTTAATATTTCAAATTTTATTATGACATTGCATTTCCGTGATTTCGTGAACTTCCATTGAAAACAGTAACTCATAAGAATCGAGAACTAGGAAAAATAAGTTCATGAAATGCTGAGAACCACTAAAGTGAATTAAGGGGATAAATATGCTCATAAGTGGTGTATGTTTTAATATTTCAAATTTTATTATGACATTGCGTTTCGAGATTTCGTGACCTTCCATTGAAAACTGCGATAACTCATCGAATCGAGAGGGAGGAAACTTAGTTCATCAAATGTTGAAAACCACCAAAGTGAATTAAGGGGATTAATATGCTCACAAGTGGTGTATGTTTTAATATTTCAAATTTTATTATGACATTGCATTTCGTGATTTCGTGAACTTCCATTGAAAACTCAGCTAGAACTCATAAGAATCGAGAACTAGGAAAATAAGTTCATGAAATGTTGAGAACCACTAAAGTGAATTAAGGGGATAAATATGCTCATAAGTGGTGTATGTTTTAATATTTCAAATTTTATTATGACATTGCTTCGAGATTTCGTGACCTTCCATTGAAAACTGCATAACTCATCAGAATCGAGAGGGAGGAAACTTAGTTCATGAAATATTGAAAACCACCAAAGTGAATTAAAAGGATTAATATGCTCACAAGTGGTGTATGTTTGAATATTTCAAATTTTATTATGACATTGCATTTCTTGATTTCGTGAACTTCCATTAAAAACAGCGATAACTCATAAGAATCGAGAACTAGGAAAATAAGTTCGTGAAATGCTGAGAACCAATAAAGTGAATTAAGGGGATAAATATGCTCATAAATGGTGTATGTTTTAATATTTCAAATTTTATTATGACATTGCGTTTCGAGATTTCGTGACCTTCCATTGAAAACTGCGATAACTCATCAGAATCGAGAGGGAGGAAACTTAGTTCATCAAATGTTGAAAACCACCAAAGTGAATTAAGGGGATTAATATGCTCACAAGTGGTGTATGTTTTAATATTTCAAATTTTATTATGACATTGCATTTCGTGATTTCGTGAACTTCCATTGAAAACTGCGATAACTCATCAGAATCGAGAGGGAGGAAACTTAGTTCATCAAATGTTGAAAACCACCAAAGTGAATTAAGGGGATTAATATGCTCACAAGTGGTGTATGTTTTAATATTTCAAATTTTATTATGACATTGCATTTCGTGATTTCGTGAACTTCCATTGAACTCATAAGAATCATGAAGGAGGAGAATAAGTTCATGAAATGTTGAAAATCACCAAAGTGAATTAAGGGGATAAATATGCTCATAATATGTCAAACTTTATTATGACATTGCTTTTCGAGATTTCGTGACCTTCCATTGAACTCATAAGAATCGAAGGAGGAGAATAAGTTCATGAAATGTTGAAAATCACCAAAGTGAATTAAGGGGATAAATATTCTCATAAGTGGTGTATGTTTTAATATTTCAAATTTTATTATGACATTGCGTTTCGAGATTTCGTGACCTTCCATTGAAAACTGCGATAACTCATCAGAATCGAGAGGGAGGAAACTTAGTTCATCAAATATTGAAAACCACCAAAGTGATATTAAGGGGATTAATATGCTCACAAGTGGTGTATGTTTTAATATTTCAAATTTTATTATGACATTGCGTTTCGTGATTTCGTGACCTTCCATTAAAAACAGCGATAACTCATAAGAATCGAGAGGGAGGAAACTTAGTTCATCAAATGTTGAAAACCACCAAAGTGAATTAAGGGGATTAATATGCTCACAAGTGGTGTATGTTTTAATATTTCAAATTTTATTATGACATTGCGTTTCGTGATTTCGTGAACTTCCATTGAAAACAGCGGTAACTCATAAGAATCGAGAACTAGGAAAATAAGTTCATGAAATGCTGAGAACCACTAAAGTGAATTAAGGGGATAAATATTCTCATAAGTGGTGTATGTTTTAATATTTCAAATTTTATTATGACATTGCGTTTCGAGATTTCGTGACCTTCCATTGAAAACTCATAAGAACTCATGAGAGAGGAGGAGAAATAAGTTCATGAAATGTTGAAAATCACCAAAGTGAATTAAGGGGATAAATATGCTCACAAGTGGTGTATGTTTTAATATGTCAAATTTTATTATGACATTGCTTTTCGAGATTTCGTGACCTTCCATTGAAAACTCATAAGAATCGTGAAGGAGGAGAATAAGTTCATGAAATGTTGAAAATCACCAAAGTGAATTAAGGGGATAAATATGCTCATAAGTGGTGTATGATTTAATATTTGAAATTTTATTATGACATTGCGCTTTCGAGATTTCGTGACCTTCCATTGAAAACTGCGATAACTCATCAGAATCGAGAGGGAGGAAACTTAGTTCATGAAATGTTGAAAACCACCAAAGTGAATTAAGGGGATTAATATGCTCACAAGTGGTGTATGTTTTAATATTTCAAATTTTATTATGACATTGCATTTCGTGATTTCGTGAACTTCCATTGAAAACAGCGTAACTCATAAGAATCGAGAACTAGGAAAATAAGTTCATGAAATGCTGAGAACCACTAAAGTGAATTAAGGGGATAAATATGCTCATAAGTGGTGTATGTTTTAATATTTGAAATTTTATTATGACTTTGCGTTTCGAGATTTCGTGAACTTCGATTGATAACGGAGATAAGTCATTCGAAGCGAGAGGGAGGAAACTTAGTTCATGAAATGTTGAAAACCACCAAAGTGAATTAAGGGGATTAATATGCTCACAAGTGGTGTATGTTTTAATATTTCAAATTTTATTATGACATTGCATTTCGTGATTTCGTGAACTTCCATTGAAAACAGCGATAACTCATCAGAATCGAGAACTAGGAAAATAAGTTCATGAAATGCTGAGAACCACTAAAGTGAATTAAGGGGATAAATATGCTCCTAAGTGTTGTATGTTTCAATATTTGAAATTTTATTATGACTTTGCGTTTCGAGATTTCGTGACCTTCCATTGAACTCATAAGAATCATGAAGGAGGAGAATAAGTTCATGAAATGTTGAAAATCACCAAAGTGAATTAAGGGGATAAATATGCTCATAATATGTCAAACTTTATTATGACATTGCTTTTCGAGATTTCGTGACCTTTCATTGAACTCATAAGAATCGTGAAGGAGGAGAATAAGTTCATGAAATGTTGAAAATCACCAAAGTGAATTAAGGGGATAAATATGCTCATAAGTGGTGTAGGATTCAATATGTGAAATTTTATTTTGACATTGCGTTTCGAGATTTCGTGACCTTCCATTGAAAACTGCGACAACTCATCAGAATCGAGAGGGAGGAAACTTAGTTCATCAAATGTTGAAAACCACCAAAGTGAATTAAGGGGATTAATATGCTCACAAGTGGTGTATGTTTCAATATTTCAAATTTTATTATGACATTGCGTTTCGAGATTTCGTGACCTTCCATTGAAAATAACTCATAAGAATCGAGAACTAGGAAAATAAGTTCATGAAATGCTGAGAACCACTAAAGTGAATTAAGGGGATAAATATGCTCCTAAGTGTTGTATGTTTCAATATTTCAAATTTTATTATGACATTGCATTTCGTGATTTCGTGAACTTCCATTGAAAACAGCGATAACTCATAAGAATCGAGAACTAGAGGAAAATAAGTTCATGAAATGCTGAGAAACCACTAAAGTGAATTAAGGGGATAAATATGCTCCTAAGTGGTGTATGTTTCAATATTTCAAATTTTATTATGACATTGCGTTTCGAGATTTCGTGACCTTCCATTGAACTCATAAGAATCATGAAGGAGGAGAATAAGTTCATGAAATGTTGAAAACCACCAAAGTGGAATTAAGGATAAATATCATGCTGTGTATAATATGTCAAATTTTATTATGACATTGCTTTTCGAGATTTCGTGACCTTCCATCAAAATGCGATAACTCATAAGAATCGTGAAGGAGGAGAATAAGTTCATGAAATGTTGAAAACCACCAAAGTGAATTAAGGGGATAAATATGCTCATAAGTGGTGTATGATTTAATATTTGAAATTTTATTATGACATTGCGTTTCGAGATTTCGTGACCTTCCATTGAAAAACCTGCGATAACTCATCAGAATCGAGAGGGAGGAAACTTAGTTCATCAAATGTTGAAAACCACCAAAGTGAATTAAGGGGATTAATATGCTCACAAGTGGTGTATGTTTTAATATTTCAAATTTTATTATGACATTGCGCTTCGAGATTTCGTGATCTTCTTCCATTGAAAACTGCATGATAACTCATCAGAATCGAGAGGGAGGAAACTTAGTTCATGAAATGTTGAAAACCACCAAAGTGAATTAAGGGGATTAATATGCTCACAAGTGGTGTATGTTTCAATATTTCAAATTTTATTATGACATTGCATTTTCGTGATTTCGTGGAACTTCCATTGAAAACAGCGATAACTCATAAGAATCGAGAACTAGGAAAATAAGTTCATGAAATGCTGAGAACCACCAAAGTGAATTAAGGGGATAAATATGCTCCTCAAGTGAAGTGTATGTTTCAATATTTGAAATTTTATTATGATATTGCGCTTTCGAGATTTCGACCTTCCATTGAACTCATAAGAATCATGAAGGAGGAGAATAAGTTCATGAAATGTTGAAAATCACCAAAGTGAATTAAGGGGATAAATATGCTCATAAGTGGTGTATGATTTAATATTTCAAACTTTATTATGACATTGCGTTTCGAGATTTCGTGACCTTCCATTGAAAACCGCGATAACTCATCGAATCGAGAGGGAGGAAACTTAGTTCATGAAATGTTGAAAATCACCAAAGTGAATTAAGGGGATAAATATGCTCACAAGTGGTGTATGTTTTAATATTTCAAATTTTATTATGACATTGCGTTTCGAGATTTCGTGACCTTCCATTGAAAACCGCGATAACTCATCAATCGAGAGGGAGGAAAACTTAAGTTCATGAAATGTTGAAAACCACCAAAGTGAATTAAGGGGATTAATATGCTCACAAGTGGTGTATGTTTTAATATTTCAAATTTTATTATGACATTGCGCTTTCGGAGATTTCGTGAACTTCCATTGAAAACAGGCGATAACTCATAAGAATCGAGAACTAGGAAAATAAGTTCATGAAATGTTGAGAACCACTAAAGTGAATTAAGGGGATAAATATGCTCATAAGTGGTGTATGTTTTAATATTTGAAATTTTATTATGACATTGCGTTTCGAGATTTCGTGACCTTCCATTGAAAACAATATAACTCATAAGAATCGAGAAGGAGGAGAAATAAGTTCATGAAATGCTGAAAACCACCAAAGTGAATTAAGGGGATAAATATGCTCACAAGTGGTGTATGTTTCAATATGTCAAATTTTATTATGACATTGCGTTTCGAGATTTCGTGACCTTCCATTGAAAACCTCATAAGAATCATGAAGGAGGATAATAAGTTCATGAAATGTTGAAAAACCACTAAAGTGAATTAAGGGGATAAATATGCTCATAAGTGGTGTATGTTTTAATATTTCAAATTTTATTATGACATTGCGTTTCGAGATTTCGTGACCTTCCATTGAAAACTTGCGCTATAACTCATCAAGAATCGAGAGGGAGGAGAACTTAAGTTCATGAAATGTTGAAAACCACCAAAGTGAATTAAGGGGATTAATATGCTCATAAGTGGTGTATGTTTTAATATTTCAAATTTTATTATGACATTGCGTTTCGAGATTTCGTTGGGACCTTCCATTGAAAAAACTGCGATAACTCATCAGAATCGAGAGGGAGGAAACTTAGTTCATGAAATATTGAAAACCACCAAAGTGAATTAAGGGGATTAATATGCTCACAAGTGGTGTATGTTTTAATATTTCAAATTTTATTATGACATTGCATTTCGTGATTTCGTGAACTTCCATTGAAAACAGCGATAACTCATAAGAATCGAGAGGGAGGAAAATTAGTTCATGAAATGTTGAAAACCACTAAAGTGAATTAAGGGGATTAATATGCTCACAAGTGGTGTATGGTTCAATATTTCAAATTTTATTATGACATTGCATTTCGTGATTTCGTGAACTTCCATTGAAACAAATATAACTCATAAGAATCATGAAGGAGGAAAATAAGTTCATGAAATGTTGAAAATCACCAAAGTGAATTAAGGGGATAAATATGCTCATAATATGTCAAACTTTTATTATGACATTGCTTTTCGAGATTTCGTGACCTTCCATTGAAAACTCATAAGAATCGAGAAGGAGGAGAATAAGTTCATGAAATGTTGAAAACCACCAAAGTGGAATTAAGGGGATAAATATGCTCATAAGTGGTGTATGTTTTAATATTTCAAATTTTATTATGACATTGCGTTTCGAGATTTCGTGATCTTCCATTGAAAACTGCGATAACTCATCAGAATCGAGAGGGAGGAAACTTAGTTCATCAGAAATGTTGAAAACCACCAAAAGTGAATTAAGGGGATTAATATGCTCACAAGTGGTGTATGTTTTAATATTTCAAATTTTATTATGACATTGCTTTCGAGATTTCGTGACCTTCCATTGAAAACTGCGATAACTCATCAGAATCGAAGAGGGAGGAAACTTAGTTCATGAAATGTTGAAAACCACCAAAGTGAATTAAGGGGATTAATATGCTCACAAGTGGTGTATGTTTCAATATTTCAAATTTTATTATGACATTGCATTTCGTGATTTCGTGAACTTCCATTGAAAACAACAGCGATAACTCATAAGAATCGAGGAACTAGGAAAATAAGTTCATGAAATGCTGAGAACCACTAAAGTGAATTAAGGGGATAAATATGCTCCTAAGTGTTGTATGTTTCAATATTTGAAATTTTATTATGACTTTGCTTCGAGATTTCGTGACCTTCCATTGAACTCCATAAGAATCATGAAGGAGGAGAATAAGTTCCATGAAATGTTGAAAATCACCAAAGTGAATTAAGGGGATAAATATATGCTCATAATATGTCAAACTTTATTATGACATTGCTTTTCGAGATTTCGTGACCTTCCATTGAACTCATAAGAATCGTGAAGTGTGAGAATAAGTTCATGAAATGCTGAAAATCCACCAAAGTGAATTAAGGGGATAAATATGCTCATAAGTGGTGTATGATTTAATATTTCAAATTTTATTATGACATTGCGTTTCGAGATTTCGTGACCTTCCATTGAAAACTCATGGATAACTCATCAGAATCGAGAGGGAGGAAACTCTAGTTCATCAAATGTTGAAAACCACCAAAGTGAATTAAGGGGATTAATATGCTCACAAGTGGTGTATGTTTTAATATTTCAAATTTTATTATGACATTGCGTTTCGAGATTTCGTGATCTTCCATTGAAAACAGCGATAACTCACTTAAGAATCGAGAACTAGGAAAATAAGTTCATGAAATGCTGAAAACCACCAAAGTGAATTAAGGGGATTAATATGCTCACAAGTGGTGTATGTTTCAATATTTCAAATTTTATTATGACATTGCATTTCGTGATTTCGTGAACTTTCATTGAAAACAGCGATAACTCATAAGAATCGAGAGGGAGGAAACTAAGTTCATGAAATGTTGAAAATCAGCAAAGTGAATTAAGGGGATTAATATGCTCACAAGTGGTGTATGATTTAATATTTCAAATTTTATTATGACATTGCGTTTCGAGATTTCGTTACCTTCCATTGAAAACTGCGATAACTCATTAGAATCGAGAGGGAAGAAACTTAGTTCATGAAATGTTGAAAACCACCAAAGTGAATTAAGGGGATAAATATGCTCATAAGTGGTGTATGTTTCAATATTTCAAATTTTATTATGACATCTATGCTTCGAGATTTCGTGACCTTCCATTGAAAACAGCTGATGAACTCATAAGAATCAGAACTAGGAAACAAGTTCATGAAATGCTGAGAACCACTAAAGTGAATTAAGGGGATAAATATGCTCATAAGTGGTGTATGTTTTAATATTTCAAATTTTATTGATGACATTGGCTTTTAGATTTCGTGACCTTCCATCAAAACTCATGATAACTCATCAAGAATCAGAGGGAGGAAACTTAGTTCATGAAATATTGAAAACCACCAAAGTGAATTAAGGGGATTAATATGCTCACAAGTGGTGTATGTTTTAATATTTCAAATTTTATTATGACATTGCATTTCGTGATTTCGTGAACTTCCATTACAAACAGCGATAACTCATAAGAATCGAGAGCGAGGAAACTAAGGTCATGAAATGTTGAAAACCACCAAAGTGAATTAAGGGGATTAATATGCTCATAAGTGGTGTATGTTTTAATATTTCAAATTTTATTATGACATTGCATTTCGTGATTTCGTGAACTTCCATTGAAAACAGCGATAACTCATAAGAATCGAGAACTAGGAAAATAAGTTCATGAAATGCTGAGAACCACCAAAGTGAATTAAGGGGATAAATATGCTCATATGTTGGTGTATGTTTTAATATTTCAAATTTTATTATGACATTGCGCGAGATTTCGTGACCTTCCATTGAACTCATAACTCATCAGAATCGAGAAGGAGGAAACTTAGTTCATGAAATGTTGAAAATCACCAAAGTGAATTAAGGGGATAAATATGCTCACAAGTGGTGTATGATTTAATATTTCAAATTTTATTATGACATTGCATTTCGTGATTTCGTGAACTTCCATTGAAAACTGCATAACTCATAAGAATCGAGAACTAGGAAAACAAGTTCATGAAATGTTGAAACCACTAAAGTGAATTAAGGGGATAAATATGCTCATAAGTGGTGTATGTTTTAATATTTCAAATTTTATTATGACATTGCGTTTCGAGATTTCGTGACCTTCCATTGAAAACTGCGATAACTCATCAGAATCGAGAGGGAGGAAACTTAGTTCATGAAATGTTGAAAACCACCAAAGTGAATTAAGGGATTAATATGCTCACAAGTGGTGTATGTTTTAATATTTCAAATTTTATTATGACATTGCATTTCGTGATTTCGTGAACTTCCATTGAAAACAGCGATAACTCATAAGAATCGAGAACTAGGAAAATAAGTTCATGAAATGCTGAAAACCACCAAAGTGAATTAAGGGGATAAATATGCTCACAAGTGTTGTATGTTTCAATATTTCAAATTTTATTATGACTTTCATTTCGAGATTTCGTGACCTTCCATTGAACTCATAAGAATCATTGAAGGAGAGAGAATAAGTTCATGAAATGTTGAAAATCACCAAAGTGAATTAAGGATAAATATGCTCATAATATGTCAAACTTTATTATGACATTGCTTTTCGAGATTTCGTGACCTTCCATTGAACTCATAAGAATCCAGAAGGAGGAGAATAAGTTCATGAAATGTTGAAAATCACCAAAGTGAATTAAGGGGATAAATATGCTCATAAGTGGTGTATGATTTAATATTTGAAATTTTATTATGACATTGCGTTTCGAGATTCTCGTGACCTTCCATTGAAAACTGCGATAACTCATCAGAATCGAGAGGGAGGAAACTTAGTTCATGAAATGTTGAAAACCACCAAAGTGAATTAAGGGGGATTAATATGCTCACAAGTGGTGTATGTTTTAATATTTCAAATTTTATTATGACATTGCATTTCGAGATTTCGTGACCTTCCATTGAAAACTGCGATAACCCATCAGAATCGAGAGGAGGAAACTTAGTTCATGAAATGTGAAAACCACCAAAGTGAATTAAGGGGATAAATATGCTCACAAGTGGTGTATGTTTCAATATTTCAAATTTTATTATGACATTGCATTTCAAGATTTCGTGAACTTCCATTGAAAACTGCGATAACTCATAAGAATCGAGAACTAGGAAAATAAGTTCATGAAATGTTGAAAACCACCAAAGTGAATTAAGGGGATAAATATGCTCCTAAGTGGTGTATGTTTTAATATTTCAAATTTTATTATGACTTTGCAAGCTTTCGAGATTTCGTGACCTTCCATTGAAAAACTACATAGAATCATGAAGGAGGGAGGAAACTAAGTTCATGAAATGTTGAAAACCACCAAAGTGAATTAAGGGGATAAATATGCTCATAATATGTTTCAAATTTTATTATGACATTGCTTTTCGAGATTTCGTGACCTTCTCCATTGAACTCATAACATAAGAATCGTGAAGTAGGAGAATAAGTTCATGAAATGCTGAAAATCACCAAAGTGGAATTAAGGATAAATATGCTCATAAGTGGTGTATGATTTAATATTTCAAATTTTATTATGACATTGCGTTTGAGATTCTCGTGACCTTCCATTGAAAACTGCGATAACTCATCAGAATCGTAGAGGGAGGAAACTTAGTTCATGAAATGTTGAAAACCACCAAAGTGAATTAAGGGGATTAATATGCTCACAAGTGGTGTATGTTTTAATATTTCAAATTTTATTATGACATTGCTTTCAGATTTCGTGACCTTCCATTGAAAACAGCATAACTCATCGAATCGAGAACTAGGAAACTAAGTTCATGAAATGCTGAAAACCACCAAAGTGAATTAAGGGGATAAATATGCTCACAAGTGGTGTATGTTTCAATATTTCAAATTTTATTATGACATTGCGTTTCGTGATTTCGTGAACTTCCATTGAAAACAAGCGATAACTCATAAGAATCGAGAACTAGGAAAATAAGTTCATGAAATGCTGAGAACCACTAAAGTGAATTAAGGGGATAAATATGCTCACAAGTGGTGTATGTTTCAATATTTGAAATTTTATTATGACTTTGCGTTTCGAGATTTCGTGAACTCCATTGAAAAACAAATTATAACTCATAAGAATCCAGAACTAGGAAAATAAGTTCATGAAATGTTGAGAACCTACTAAAGTGAATTAAGGGGATAATATGCATAAGTGGTGTATGTTTTAATATTTCAAATTTTATTATGACTTATGCGCCGAGATTTCTCGTGACCTTCAGCCTTCCATCGTAACTCATCAGAATCGGTAGGAGAGAAACTTAAGTTCATATGTGAAATGTTGAAAACCACCAAAGTGAATTCATGATAAATATGACTCACAAGTGGTGTATGATTTAATATTTGAAATTTTATTATGACATTGCGTTTCTAGATTTCGTGTGACCTTCCATTGAAAACTGCGATAACTCATCAGAATCGTAGAGGGAGGAAACTTAGTTCATCAAATGTTGAAAACCACCAAAGTGAATTAAGGGGATTAATATGCTCACAAGTGGTGTATGTTTTAATATTTCAAATTTTATTATGACATTGCGCTTCGAGATTTCGTGACCTTCCATTGAAAACTGCGATAACTCATCAGAATCGAGAGGAGGAAACTTAGTTCATGAAATGTTGAAACCACCAAAGTGAATTAAGGGGATTAATATGCTCACAAGTGGTGTATGTTTCAATATTTCAAATTTTATTATGACATTGCATTGTGATTTCGTGAACTTCCATTGAAAACAGCGATAACTCATAAGAATCGAGAACTAGGAAAATAAGTTCATGAAATGCTGAGAACCACCAAAGTGAATTAAGGGGATAAATATGCCTCCTAAGTGTTGTATGTTTCAATATTTGAAATTTTATTATGACTTTATGCTTTTCGAGATTTCGTGACCTTCCATTGAAACTCATAAGAACTCATGAAGGAGGAGAATAAGTTCATGAAATGTTGAAAATCACCAAAGTGAATTAAGGGGATAAATATGCTCATAATATGTCAAACTTTATTATGACATTGCTTTTCGAGATTTCGTGACCTTCCATTGAACTCATAAGAATCAGGAAGGAGGAGAATAAGTTCATGAAATGTTGAAAATCACCAAAGTGAATTAAGGGGATAAATATGCTCCATAAGTGGTGTATGATTTAATATTTGAAATTTTATTATGACATTGCGCCGAGATTTCGTGACCTTCCATTGAAAACTGCGATAACTCATCAGAATCGAGAGGGAGGAAAACTTAGTTCATCAAATGTTTGAAAACCACCAAAGTGAATTAAGGGGATTAATATGCTCACAAGTGGTGTATGTTTTAATATTTCAAATTTTATTATGACATCATGCTTTCTCGAGATTTCGCTGACCTTCCATTGAAAACTCGCGATAACTCATCGAATCGAGAGGGAGAAACTTAGTTCATGAAATGTTGAAAACCACCAAAGTGAATTAAGGGGATTAATATGCTCACAAGTGGTGTATGTTTTAATATTTCAAATTTTATTATGACATTGGCAAGCCGTGATTTCGTGAACTTCCATTGAAAACAAATATAACTCATAAGAATCGAGAACTAGGAAAATAAGTTCATGAAATGCTGAGAACCACTAAAGTGAATTAAGGGGATAAATATGCTCTAAGTGTTGTATGTTTCAATATTTGAAATTTTATTATGACTTTTGTTTTCGAGATTTTGACCTTCCATTGAACTCATAAGAATCATGAAGAGGAGAATAAGTTCATGAAATGTTGAAAAATCACCAAAAGTGAATTAAGGGATAAATATGCTCAATAATATGTCAAACTTTATTATGACATTGCTTTTCGAGATTTCGTGACCTTCCATTGAACTCAAATCGTGAAGGAGGAGAATAAGTTCATGAAATGTTGAAAATCACCAAAGTGAATTAAGGGGATAAATATGCTCATAAGTGTGTATGATTTAATATTTCAAATTTTATTATGACATTGCGCTTTCGAGATTTCGTGACCTTCCATTGAAAACTACGATAACTCATCAGAATCGAGAGAGAAAACTTAGTTCATGAAATATTGAAAACCACCAAAGTGAATTAAGGGGATTAATATGCTCACAAGTGGTGTATGTTTTAATATTTCAAATTTTATTATGACATTGCATTTCGTGATTTCGTGAACTTCCATTGAAAACAATAACTCATAAGAATCGAGAACTAGGAAAAACTAAGTTCATGAAATGCTGAGAACCACTAAAGTGAATTAAGGGATAAATATGCTCATAAGTGGTGTATGTTTTAATATTTCAAATTTTATTATGACATTGCGCTTCGAGATTTCTGCCAGTGACCTTCCATTGAAAACCGATAACTCATCAGATCGAGAGGGAGGAAACTTAGTTCATGAAATGTTGAAAACCACCAAAGTGAATTAAGGATTAATATGCTCACAAGTGGTGTATGTTTTAATATTTCAAATTTTATTATGATATTGCATTTCGAGATTTACGTGAACTTCCCATTGAAACAGCCATAACTCATAAGAATCTGTAGAACTAGGAAAATAAGTTCATGAAATGCTGAGAACCAGCCTAAAGTGAATTAAGGGGATAAATATGCTCCTGGTAAAGCGTATGTTTCAATATTTGAAATTTTATTATGACATTGCTTTTAGATTTCGTGACCTTCCATTGAACTCATAAGAATCATGAAGGAGGAGAATAAGTTCATGAAATGTTGAAAATCACCAAAGTAATTAAGTGAGGATAAATATGCTCAAGTAATTATGTCAAACTTTATTATGACATTGCTTTTCGAGAGATTTAAAAATAATATTCCATTGAACTCATAACTGCATAAGAAGCGAGTACTAGGAGAGAATAAGTTCATGAAATGTTAGAAAATCGACCAAAGTGAATTAAAGGGATAAATATGCTCATAAGTGGTGGATGACGAATATTTCAAATTTTGATTTATGACATTAAGTGCTTTTTCAGATTTCGTGACCTTCCATTGAAAAACCGCGATAACTCATCGTTAACTGTAGAGGGAGGAAACTTAGTTCATGAAATATTGAAAACCACCAAAGTGAATTAAGGGATTAATATGCTGCTGTAAGTGGTGTATGTTTTAATATTTCAAATTCTTTATTATGACATTGCATTTCGCGATTTCGTGAACTTCCATTGAAAAAACCCAATGCAGAACTCATAAGAATCTAGGAACTAGGAAAATAAGTTCATGAAATGCTGAGAACTCATCAGCGCGAATTATGGGGATAAATATGCTCATAAGTGGTGTATGTTTTAATATTTCACCTTTTATTATGACATGTTTGGCGCTTCGAGATTTCTTGACCCTTCCATCAAAATCACATGAGTAACTTCATCAGGATCGGTGAGGGAGGAAACTGGTTCATGAAAATGTTGAAAACCACCAAAGTGAATTGCGGGATTAATATGCTCACAAGTGGTGGTTATTTCTCAATATTTCAAATTTTATTATTG